>CAUYLG010038632.1:0-58576 GCA_963573385.1 Cacajao melanocephalus
TGGGTGAAGGATATAAACAGATACTTCTCAAAAGATGACATTTATGCAGACAACAAACATATGGGGACAAAGCTCCTCCTCACTGGTCATTAGAGAAATGCAAATCAAAACCTCATTGAGATACCACCTCACACCAGTTAGAATGGCGATCATTAAAAAATCAGGAGACAACAGATGCTGGAGAGGATGTGGATAAATACCCAAGATATTATAAAGCTCTAGGAAAACATATGCATGTATAGATAATTTGATACATTACACACAAACATCATGGAAACAATATCAACCTCAAACAAAAGAGATGTAGTAACTGAAAAATAAATATATATGTATTTAAATTTGAACTTAGAGTAATAGTTTGAATGAATATCTCTGTATTATTCATGTTTTGTCTTCTCATGGTTCAGCTATTATCATTTTCTGATTAAGTAACAGCTGATATCCCTAAATCTACTACAATCTACATAAAATCGAGGTAGACATGTCAACTGCTTTCCATTTGACTTAATAAAGATTACTGAATAACAATAACAACAAAAATGGTAACTAACATTCTAAAATTCCACTGGAATAAAATGGTAGCAAGCAGGTTAGAGAATATGCCTGGCACTGTGCCAAGCACTTTACCTACTGCTACTATTGCTATTGCTACCACTACGACTACACACACACACACACACACACATACACACACTTCAGCAACAAATGCATCTGACATTACTTTGTGCTACAGGTGACTAGGCAGAAGTTTAGAAAATTTATTAAATAGCCCAATTTAAAATAACTACTTTAGCAGTTGAAGGACTTGAATTTGGCCTGATTATTCTTTTAAATGAAAAGTCCCTACTCTGAATCTCTAGGAGTTGAGAATAAGAAGTGATTAGTACCTAGATTCTGTGCTCAAGCCACAAGAGTCAAAATTGAATAAGTAGGATGAGGAACTCATGAGTTAATAAAATCAATAGAGTATACATGGATAAATGCAAGATAGAAATGTTTGCATGATAGGGTACAGAAGTAGAAGGGAGAAGGTAATAAACTCAGGATGATACTAGCTATAATAATGTAGTACACCTTAATTCTGCAAACACTATTGGAAAATGCTTATGCACAGCTTTGCTCTCTGTCACTTGACTACTGTTCCAAAACCTTGACTTGCACATTTCCAATTTGTATGTCTGTATGCCTCTGAAAAGTACAGTATTGTCACTGGAAAATAAGGGTCTTTGGTAGTGAAAGCCTTGCTTCTCCCCACCTACTCACCTTTTAATTATAAACTTAGATTTGTGTGCTGCACTTTGCACTCTGACTGGGCTGGTATCTTCTACTCTACAGAATAGGCACTGTGTTTCTGTATTAAATAACCAGCTCAAATAATGCTTTTGTGTAGGTCAAATTGTAAAAATACAAGCATTAATTTATTGGAATATGGAGCCCTTCTTATAGCACCAGCACTTTGCAATCATTTCAAAATTTTTGAAGACAAATTATAAATTTTTAAAAGACTGTATTATATAGACAGCAAAACTAGCAGCATTTTCCTTTTCCATGTTAGTATCCTGTTTTGTGCAAGGTAGGTGGATGTTGCAAATACAGAGAGCAGAAATTTTGAGTGGCCTTCATATGTTTCGATAATCTGGCTTATTGGGATTTGGTGGAAACATATTGTCCTTTGATTGTACTCAGCTCAAGGAAACAGGAGCATTACTGAGGAGCAAATACTGTTAATAGTGTTGGTGAGCAGGACAAATGCTAACTAATTAGGGGAGAGAAGGGATTGAAGTTTCCAAGTCAGTCTTTGGAGCTCATGTAGTTAGTTGTTTGTTCTATTTTGTGTTGTTTTGTATGTAAAACAAGTTTATCACTTTTTTTAATTTGAATTATTTGTTTAAATTTCTTATATTTGTTAAATATATATTTGTTTAAATTTCAATAGGTTTTTGAGAAACAGGTGGTGTTTGGTTACATGAATAAGTTTTTAGTAGTGATTTCTGAGATTTTGGTGCACCCATCACCTGAGCAGTATGCACTGTACCCAATCTGTAGTATTTTATCCCTCACACCCTTCCACCCTTTAAGTTCCTAAAGTCCATTGTACCATTCTTATGCTTTTGTCTTCTCATAGCTTAGGTCCCACTTATGAGTGAGAACTTAACGATGTTTGGTTTTCCATTCCTGAGTTACTTCACTTAGAATAATGGTCTCCGATTCTATCCAGATTGCTGTGAATCTGGATGAGTAGTATTCTATGGTGTGTGTGTGTGTGTGTGTATACACATACATACATATACCAAATTTTCTTTACCCACTTGCTGTTTCATGGGCATTTGGGGTGGTTCCATATTTTTGCAATTGCGAATTATGCTGCCATAAACATGGATGTGCAAGTGTCTTTTACGTATATGATTCCTTTTCCTCTCAGTAGATACTCAACAGTCAGATTGCTGAATGAAATGGTAGATCTACTTTTAGTTATTTAAAGAATCTTCACACTGTTTTCCACACTGGTTGTACTAGTTTACACTCCCACCAGCAGTGCAGAAGTGTTCCCTTTTCACCACATCCACACCAACATCTATTGTTTCTTTTTTATAATTATGTTATTCTTGTAGGAGTAAGATGGTATCACATTGCGGTTTTGATTTTTGCTTCCCTGATCAATAGCGATGTTGAGCATTTTTTCAAATGTTTGTTGGCCATTTGTGTATCTTCTTTTGAGAAATGCTTATTCATGTCCTTAGCCCACGTTTTGATGGGATTATTTGTTTTCTTCTTGCTGATTTGAGTTCCTTGTAGATTCTGGATCTTAGTCATTTGTCCCATGAAAAATTTGTGAAGATTTTATCCCACTCTGTTGGTTGTCTATTCACTGTGTTGATTATTTCTTTTGCTGTGCAATAGCTTTTTAGTTTAATTAAGTCTCCACTATTTGCCTTTGTTTATATTGCATTTGCTTTGGGGTTCTTGGTCATGAGTCTTTGCCTAAACCAATGTCTAGAAGGGTTTTTCTGATGTTATCTTCTAGAACTTTTATGCTTTCAGGTCTTAGATTTTAAGTCTTTGATTCATCTAAAGTTGATTTTTATATAAAGTGAGAAATGAGGATACAGTATGATTCTTCTACATATGGCTTGCCAGTTATCCTAGCACCATTCCTTGTATAAGGTGTCCTTTCCACATTTTATGTTTTTGTTTGCTTTGTTGAAGATCAGTTGGGTGTAAGTATTTGGCTTTGTTTCTGGGTTCTTTATTCTATTCCGTTGGTCTATATGCCTACTTTTCACTGGTACCATGCTGTTTTGTTGACTATAGCCTTGCAGTATAGTTTGAAGTTGGGTAATGTGATACCTCCAATTTATTCTTTTTGCTTAGTCTTGCTTTGGGTATGTGGGCTCTTTTATGGTATCATATGAATTTGAGAATTTTTTTTTCTAGTTCTGTGAAGAATGATAGTATTTTGATGAGATTTGCATTGAATCTGTATATTGCTTTTCCAGTACTGTCATTTTCACCATATTGATTCTACATATCCATGAACATGGGATGTTTTTCCATTTGTGTTGTCTATGATTTCTTTCAGCAGTATTTTGAGGTTTTCTTTGTAGAAGCATTTCACCTCCTTGGTTAGGTATATTCCTAAGTATTTTTTTTTGCATCTATTATAAAAGGGGCTGAATTCTTGATTTGATTCTCAGCTTGGTCATGTTGGTGTACAGCAGTGCTATTGATTCATATAACTTGATTTTGTATCCTGAAACTTTTTACTGAATTCATTGATCAGTACTGGAGCATTTTAGATGGAGTCTTCAGGGTTTTCTAATTTTACAATCATATCAATGGCAAACAGCAACAGTTTGATTTACTCTCTACCAATTGTAATGCCCTTTATTTAGTTCTCTTGACTGATGGCTCTGGCTAAAACTTACAGTACTATGTTGAATAGAAGTCATGAAAATTGGCATCCTCACCTTGGTTCATTTCTCAGGGGGAATGTCTTCAACATTTTTTCCATTCAGTATAATGTTGACTAGGGATTTGTCAAAGATAGCTTTTAATACCTTAAGGTATGTTCCTTCTATGCTGATTTTGTTGAGGGTTTTAATCATAAAGGGATGCTAAATTTTTTCAAATGCTTTTTCTGCATCTATTGAGATGATATGATTTTTCTCTTTTTGTTTATATGGTACAGCAAATTTATTGACTTGTGTATGTTAAACCATTCCTGCATCCCTAGTATAAAACCCACTTGATTGGTTGGGTGTGGTGGCTAATGCCTGTAATCCCAGCACTTTGTGAGGCTGAGGTGGCTGGACCACCTGAGATAGGGAGTTCAAGACCAGGCTAACCAAAATGGAGAAACCCTGTCTCTACTAAAAATACAAAATTAGCCAGGCATGGTGGCACATGCCTGTAATCCCAGCTACTCGGGAGGCTGAGGCAGGAGCATCACTTGAACCTGGAAGGCAGAGGTTGCAGTGAGCTGAGATCATGCCACTACACTCCAGCCTGGGCAATAAGAGCAAAATTCCTATATATATATAAAAAAAAACACTTGATCATAATGGATTATCTTTTTGATATGCTGTTATATGCTGTTGGATTCAGTTAGCTAGAATTTTAATAAGGATTTTTGCATCTATGTTCATCAGGCACATTGGTCTGCAGTTTTCTTTTCTCATTATGTCCTTTCCTGGTTTTGGTATTAGGATGATACTGGCTTCATAGAATGATTTAGGGAAGATTCCCTCTTTCTCTATCTTTTGTAATAGCATCAACAGGATTGGTACCAATTATTCTTTGAATTTCTTTTTTTATTTAATCCTTGAAATTTATTATTATTTTTCTTTTATTATTATTATTATACTTTAAGTTCTGGGGTACATGTGCAGATCATGCACGATTGTTACCTAGGTATACACAAGCCATGGTGGTTTGCTGCATCCATCCTCCTGTCATCTACATTAGGTATTTCTTCTAATGTTATCCTTCCCCAATCCCTCCACCTCCTGCTATCCCTCCCATAGCTCCCCCACCCCCCAACAGGCCTCAGTGAGTAATGTTCCCCTCCCCGTGTCCATGTGTTCTCACTGTTCAACACTCACTTATGAGGGAGAACATGTGTTTGGTCTTCTGTTTTCTTGTGTCAGTTTGCTGAGAATGATGGTTTACAGCTTCATCCATGTCTCTGCAAAGTACATGAACTCACCCTATTTTATGGCTGCATATAAAAAAGTATTCTTTGAATTTCTAATGGAATTCAGTTGCGAATCCATCTGGTTCTGGCTGTTGTTGGCAATTTTTAAATTATCACTTCAATCTCACTGCTTGTTATTATTCTGTTCAGAGATTTGATTTCTTCCTAGTTTAATCTACGAGCCTTGTATATTTCCAGGAACTTATCCGTCTTCTCTAGGTTTTCTAGTTTGTCCATGTAAAGGTGTTCATAGTACCCTTGAATGGTCTTTCATATATCTGTGGTATCAGTTTTAATATCTCCCATTTCATTTCCAATTGAGCTTTGGGTCTTCTCTCTTCTTTCCTTGGTTAATCTTACAAATATTCTATCAATTTGATTTATCTTTTCAAGGAAATTGCTTTTTGTTTCATTTATCTTTTGTATTTTTTGTTTCAGTTTCATTCAGTTCTACTCAGATCTTTGTTATTTCTTTTCTTCTGCTAGGTTTGAGTTTGATTTGTTCTTGTTTCTCTGGTTCCTTGAGGTGTGACCTTAGGTTGTCTGTGCTCTTGTAGACTTTTTGATGTAGGCATTTAAGGCTATGAAATTTCCTATTAGCACCACTTTTGCTGTATCCTACAGATTTTGATAGGCTGTGTCACTATTATCGTTCCGTTCAAAGAATTTTTAAATTTCCATCTTGATTTCATTGTTGACCTAAAGATCATTCAAGAGCACGTTACATAATTTCCATGTATTTGCATGGTTTTGAGAGTTCCTTTCGAAGTTGATTTTCAGTTTTATTCCACTGTGGTCTGAGAGCGTACTCAACATAATTTTGATTTTATTAAATTCACCCCAACACCCGCATTCTGCCCTGAAAAATTCACACTCTGTTGAAACTATTACAAAAGTCAGCCAGATGTTTCCTTCTCCCCAATTCCACTGGCAGCCCTCCCCAATGACACCTGTGAAATAAAGTCAGAAATGGGTTCCCTGGGTCTCCTTAGGGGACAGGAGCTCCAATAGGGCTCTTCCTGCTGCTGCTTCTACTTTTATATTTTTTTAAGCTCTCTAAATTTGTTTCAGTTCCCTAAATTCTCAAGGGAGAGAAGGATTTAACCTTACCTAGAAGGATTTAACCTTACCTAGAAAAATTTAACACCTTGAGCTGCAATGAATTGAGGTGATAGTGTGTGTTCACAGGTGGACTTTCCTGTCACATGTTTCAGCTGTCTCTCAGAGTTTGCAGCAACAAGCTGCTTCTTTCAAAGGGTCTGTGAATGCTATTGGTTTTACTGGTATGTTCCTGTGGTAGTTCTTGAAGCAAAAGCTTATAACGTGAGTCTCCACATGTTGTTCTGTCTGTCCTAGTGGGAGCTGCAAGTTAGTCCTGCCTCCTATCCACCATTTTCCCAATCTGAAGGATATAGTTTATTGCCTTATGAAGCAATATAAAAATGTTGCCTTCAGAATAAAACTGCTCATTATCATACAGCAGTCTGATTTCATGTAGCATTAAAAAATTTTTTTAAATGCAATTTAAAATTTTTATTTATCTCTTATCATCATAAATGTATCGATAAAAAAACAGTTAACATGTATCAGTTTTTTTTTTCTTTTCTAATTTTAGTGCTATTATATTTTCAACCAAAATTGTGAGTAGGTGGTTTAAAATAGAAAATTTTAAGCATAGCAAATCATAAGCAAATGAATATGCAGAAAATTATAAGGGGTATTTAGAAACACCTATGAAGTATTACAAAAGTCACAGCATACTTCCAGAGGCTGACTGTGGGCAAAACAGAAAATGATATCAGCACTCATCTAATTACAATGAGTAGATGGTTGTAAAAATCAACAATAAATTTAGAAAATCAAAGCTATATCAGGATGCGTATTTAAAATATTATTCTTATTGTTTGAAATTTATGTATGTATAAAACTTGATATCATAAGAAAGAAACCTAAAGCAAATCAAACATTTTGTGAAAGTATTATTTTTGAAACAATACTAATATATACATTTTTTAAAGATTAGGGCTTTAAAAATATACTGCCAAGTTAAAAAAAAAGTCAAGGAGAAAATACTTCATAATGTATAGCTTTAAGAAGAACCTGTAAGGGGGGAAAAAAGGGAGAAACCAATACATTTGTGCAGTTCACGCTATAAGTCATCTATCTGTAGCTATACGTCATCTATCTGTGTATCTACTTACGCCTATCCCTTTATATATTGAAAAGAGACAGAGAGACACAGATAAAAATAAAGATACCTATATATTCATAAATGTATGGATTATCTCTGAAACCAAAAACAAGAAGCTAGTAACAGTAGTTGCTTTGGGAAGCAAAGAACTGGGAGGCAAGAAGTCTGGGTAGAAAGGAGACTTACTTTGAGTCATATATCCTTTTACAGCATTTGAATATTTACGTAAGCATGTTAATTTCCAATTCAAAAATACTACTATAAGACTTTATAAATGATCAATTTTTTAAAAATCATAAAATTTTAAACAATAATTACCAGAATATATTTTGTACCTACAAACAAGTCATCTATACTGAAAGTAAGAAAATGACAAATATAGATTAAACCAGCAAGCAGTAATTTGCTTATGTTCCTTTTACAATCACTTGCAGAATTGCCTTGGAAAGAAAGATAGTCAAACTAGAAGGTGCTTTGATGACTCCCTGAATTACAGAGAGTCACCTCTGTTTGAGATTCAAAACATTAAGTATCTTTTTTGATAGATAAGAGATACAGAAGCCCCTTTCCAGCCTTCATGAGTGATACCAGCAAAAGGGGCATGTAGGCATGTACAAAAGGTTTGTGTAAAATATCAGCCGATAGGCTGAATTTAACCCAGGGTTTTGTCGGGACTAGCTTGATATATTTACCGCGATGATGTCTGAGAAAATGGAACTTGTAGAAGGCCTAGTGGTTAACAAAACATTGAAAAATAGTGGCAAAATATTTAATAAATTATCTTTAATAAATCAGAATAATCCTTAGGACAAATTCTAAAGCATGGTTGTTATTTAATACATATTTATTGAATTGACTTGAATAAATGGAAAAATACATAGTAAATGAATTCAAGTAAGTACATATCTTGAATGCTCAAATTGCACCTTCACTGAAAATAACTCTTCAATGTGCTCACCTCTTGATTTGTTTCAATGAGTCAAAAGAAATGCTGAAAACACTAACTTTTATTATATTTCATAAAATCTTTTGTAATTACATAAGCAGTAACCTTGAGATCTTGCTGTGCTATGATAGGTTGGCAGGAAAGGTGCTGGTAAGAGTTTTTAAACTCAAGGAGACAGAATTACTATCTGTCTCCATGGGAGAAATATTCAGCACAAAGGGGTAAGAGCTGGAGGAGGTGAGTAATTCCATGCATTTTTAAGGATGAAGAATGATCCATAGTTGATAAATTCAGTAGAATTTCTTAAGACTGAATTTTCATTAATACTGCAAGGCATTATAATAATATTTTTCTTTTTTTTTTTAAGTACACTTGACAAGACTGCTCCAGTGACAACAGAATTTTAGATTTCAATCTAGAATGTTCCTTGTAGTGATATAAGTAATTTGAGTATATTAATCCACATATTAAAAAACAGAATAATTAGTAAACTGATTTAGTCAAGGAAAATACTTGAACTGGGATTTCCTTTGACCAATAGAAAATACTAATTGGTTGCTCAAAAACCATTTTACTCTCATATATACGTGCGACTCTACTCTCAAATGGAAGATATTTCTAATGACATTTTCAGCAGTAACCTAAAAATATTGCTTTACCCTATCCTCTAGTAAATGCTATGCTGAATACGTCTTTTCAGTGATTACTATATTCATCAATCAGTGAAAATATAATTTGAATCCATACATGTATATGCATCAGAATTTTTAAAATAGTAAGATACCAAGATAGATAGTAGGAATTTTCAAGAAGCAGCAAATGATATGTAATGAAGGTTCAGTTGCCTGAAATGCACATAAAATATTGCCTGATCCATACAGGGGGTTTAGTATTATTCTAGGCAATAGGCTAAATTTTGCAGATAGCATTACACTGAAACTTCAGAGCAATACTAATTATGTAGTAAGTGCTACTTTCTTCCCAACTACATAAGGGAGAACAACTGTGTGTAGGACATACTATTTCATTCCCCATTGTATAAGTGGCTTGCCCAAGACTGTAAGTGGTAAAAACTAACTTGAAACCAGGATGTTTGATTCCCTGTTCTAACTACAAAAAAAAAAAAAAACCAATACTTGCTTTGTAACCCCTTGAAATGGGTAGGAAACTTTATTGTTTTGATAATAAATCATTTAAGATAATAATTAACAATAAAGTATTTATATTATAAAGCAGATTGTAAAATATTAGATTTTGTAATAAAACTTCAAAGAAACTTTCAGAGATGTGCACGTCTCTGCAGTCTGGCATTTCTTAATGGAAAAGATTAAGAGGCATTGCTACTGGCATAATTATTATTGCTGTTTATCTTTCTCTTTGACCCATCCCAAATATGAAGGAAGGGTATCAAAATGGGGAATAATTTCTTCTACCCCATAACAACCATACATCCCTATAGTTGCAGGTACATTTAAAAGTATTGTAAAGTAATCAAGAGATTCTCATCAGACATGCAGTGAAACTACTATTTTTAAATATGGACGTAACAGAAAGAGAGATACAGGATTCTCAAATCAATGATCTTAAAGTCACTGAATTTCTTCCCTCAAATGTATGTCTTTCAGATTTTCAATTAATATATATAAAGAAAGCCATTTCTTTTAACATGCAAACCAGTTGGTCTTTTAATACTTTCTATGAAAGAAATGTTTAATAAATACATTTTTTTCCAGAAGACGTGCTATAATTTGTTTTTACTTAAATATTTCTATAAAATAGCATCTCTTATATACCATGGATTTGTATTTTCAGAGATTTAAAGGGAGCACCCTAAATGTATACAGCAGATCAACACAAAATATACATATCAAAGCTGTTACTGAATTTGTACCAAAAATATAAAAAAAAAATAGATGTCTGGGTAACTTAGGTTGCATAATATAGTCCATTTGAGGTTGTAAACAAAGGCTTAGAAAGCCACTCAAAACTGTAATATATTTCAGAACTTCAAAGGACAAGAAGAAAGCATGTAAATGTTTTTGTTTTCCTTTGTTCTTGCTTTCTTGAGTTGTGAAATAGGAATTCATTGAGTCCCATCAAGAGTGATGCCTGAAAACCACTGAATTAATGTTAATGCCATGGAACCCTAACGAAGGCCTTTGTTTCCTGGCCAGATATCATTAACCATTCCCCAAAGCTTACCTAAAGCACATGGAAATACCTTATTTGGACCACACAGTGTTAATCTTTTAAAAATGAATTATTTACCAACACTTAAACTGAGGGTATCTCTGAATTTTTAGTTTCTCTTGGCTAGTCAGATGATCTGATTATTTCTATCTCCCAATGGCTGCAGCTGAATATCAACTGGCCTCTCCTTGTCTCCCATCATCCTCTTTCCTCCTTCCCCCAGCCTGCTTTATGCCTGCCTACTGCTTGACTGGTTCTTGAAAACATTTGAGTTTAACAACCCTTGTACTTACCCAAGTTTCATCATTTAATTTCCACATTTCTGTTCATAGCACACCTATTTCTATAAAGTTAAAGCCAAAACAATTTTTCATATATCTTTTTTTATTCTTTCATTCCATCTCTAATCAGTCTCAGAGTCTGCATGTTTGTAAGACATACCATCACTGCCCTCATCCAGGACCAAAAATTTCATGGCTGGATAACTGTCAGTAGGCTCCTAGTTTAATTTCTGACTCTCCTATCTTCTAAACTTAAGGCATTACTTACCAGAGTCATCTCTCCAATTTTTTTCACCTTCTTATCTATGTGTACTTTCTAATCTTGCCAGGGTATGCTGCTATTTTTAGTACCAAAATATACTTTGGGTTCCTAAATACCTTACTATGAATGCTTATCTCGTCCTGAAGTTATTTTTGCCATCTTCTACAAGTGACTGCTATTGGAAGACTTGGAGCTTTCCTTTTTTTGCCATTTATCAATGACCTCTCCTTTCTCCAAGATCCTTGAACACTAATTATTTGATGACACCCTGCTAATTATCTCCTCTCAGTTATTTTTCCCTTCCCTAATTTTCTTTTCCCTAATATGTCATTGCTATGGTCTGAATGATTATGATTATGATTATCCCTCAAATCCGTATGTTGAAACTGAATTACCAATCTGATAGTATTACCAGACAGGGCCTTTAGGAGGTGATTAGATCAAGAGGTCAGAGCCTTTGTATAAAAAAGCTCCAGAGAGCTGCCTGTCCCCTCCACCACATGAGGACACAGTAAGAAAGTGCCGTCTGTGAACCAGAAAGCAAGCCCTCAGCAGACACCACATCTGTCAGCACCTTGATCTTAGACTTCTCAGCCTCTAGAACTGTAAGCAATAAATGTCTGTTGTTTACAAGCCACCCAGTTTATGGCATCTTGTTAGCAGCCCAAATAAACTAAGATAATCAAAGACTTACACGGTAAGAGGTATGTTTTCTTCTGTGTATTCAGCAATGTGTTTGGCAGAGCATGTCTATTAAATACATTTTTGAAATCAAGTGAATTAAATTATATAAATCACAAATACTACTCCCTAGCCTAATTCTTGACCAAGTTAAAGAATCTTTAAACAAGAGAAAGGAACCAGCAATGCAGAGAATGAAGTACTGAAACACATTTAGGGTTTGAAGTAGGACAGATTCTGTCTGAATCTGATTTGGATCCCAGTCACTGCTTAATAGCTAGGAGACCAGAATTAAGTTATTTAAGGTAAGAATTTAATAGTCAACAGTTGTAAAGTGAAATTAATTATTCAGAATAGTAATATCAGCCTCCCAAAAGTATCTCGAGAATGAAATACGTTTGAATATGTTTGAATATCTACTTAACATGAAAATATACTGGCTGTTTATAGACAGTGCTCTGCACACATGGAGTACCTTGTAATATTAGAATTGTATTTCAGAAAAGCCAACGAAAGTAGGATCATTCAAATAGAATTCATCACCTTCATACCTCACAGATTTAGGTTCTACATGCAAAGAAGTAAAAGCACCTCTAAGAGAGGGTGAACTACTGTCCTATGGAGGACAATAAATTAAAATTGATCCATAGATATTTATACAACAAATATTTCTGTATCTCCTACTCTGTGCCAAGTTCTATGCTGGACAGTGATGATATTGTGGTGAGAAAAACTAGAATTGCTTTCTAACCTCATGGGATTAATAATCTGTCAAAGAAAATAGAGGCAGACTTTTAGAAAACAGTAGCAAGTGTTTCTAAGTGTTAGGAGGAAGAAATACACAGTACTGTGGCAACATACATCTAAAGAATCTCATACAGAAGGAAAGGGGTGCCCTGAGAAGTCATCTTTATTCAAAGATCTGAAAATCAGTAAATGTGGATTGCATGAAAGGATGGGTTAAGGGGAGAGCAGTGGGGAGTAGAGTAAGCATGGGAATGAAAGAATTAGATGAGTTTAGCAGAATTTCTAAAAAAGAATGACTAACTTCATGGTACACTGTAATGACACAGAAAGAAGACCCACATGGCTGAGTAGGGAGCATGGGCCTAAGAGGTGGCACACAGAAAAGCTGAAGAGGCAGAGGCTACCCTAAAAAAGACTTAAAAACACATTCAAAATTTTGGATATGATTTTTAAGGGCAATAGGAATCCACTGAGAGACTTCAAATATGGGCAGTATATAATTACATTGCCTCCTATTATTGTTTGATGTTTTGAAATTTTATTTTATTTTGAGGTAATTGTCATGATAACTTTTCAAAAAGACCCTTGCTTAGGAAGTGATAAGGGAGAAAAAAATTGAATGTGAAGAGATGAGTATGACTCTAGTGATTTAGATAGGATGAGTCTTCTTTTTTTTTTTTTAATTTCATCCTTTATCTCTTTGGGGGAACCATCTCACCCCTATTTCTAATCTAAGTGGTGTACTGAAGCTAACTTCACTCTTTCTACCCAGGGGTTGGATGCCCAGAGTAGCCATTTTTCTCATCATTATATTGGTCCTGGATTTAATAATATACCCAAAGAGGGAAAATCAGTTCTTTTTGAGGAGCTAATATAGATGCTGAAGAAAGAACTTCTTCCCTTGCTGGGGAAAGCTCATGCTAAAGATCAGGTAAATTTGAACTTCTGAGTGTGCATACTAATTAAGCTAAACCCAACAGAAAGGAGAACTAAGTGGTCATTTGGATTTCTGTCACCAGAAACTACAAAGTGCTGACTATTAAACTAGGTGAGAGATGATGGTGGTTTTTGACCAGTGCGGTGGTTGGTAGAAAGAATGCAGAAAAGAAAAAGACAGAAAAATACGCTATATAAAACTGAAGTTAAAAAGAAATGTAAATAGGTCAAGTTTCAATTTAAATAGCTACACTCAAATTTAAAATATCGAATTTATGTGACAGTACTTCTCACATGCAAGATATGCAATACATATTTGTTGAATTTTGTCTGATGAAGAATGAGTAACCAAACTGGAGAATATTTATATTGATTTACTCTTTCACTAAAATTCCAGCAAAACATGGTAAAAAAAATGTCTAGCCCTTGCTTTCCAAAGCACAGATGACATTAACAATTTTATTTTCTATTTTTCTGTCTTTCAGCACAGCTCTGAAGCAGTGTGCTGCCCAGGTAGCAGAGTTAAGTGGCACTTCTGGTTTGCTCTGTATATAGTCACTTCCGAAGCAGGCTCCTTCATGACTCTGGCCTTTGTTGGGTTTGGCAATCACTCTGTTGATTCTGAAATTATGAACTCAGTGAGTTCATAAAGTAACAAGTTACTTTCTTAAGTGGTGCCAGTATTCAAATTGTGATATTTTTCAATGAATCATGCTTAACACAGAACGATTTTAAAACAGATTCAATAACCAAGACGTAGATTAAGGCAATTCCATCAACAACTCTGTGCTTGCTATAACACAATTTCACTACACTGATTACATGAAAAATAGACCAAATTGTACCAAAACGTGCCAATCAAAGCTACCTAAATTTTCTTTTGTTTTAGGGCTTGATCTTTCCAAGAAGGGCAACTCATTAGCAGAGTGTAGTTTACTCGACTGACTCCCACAGCCCCAGTTGCTACTTACCTAAACCCTGATAGAATTTCTCTAAAAAGTAAGTGATTAATTATAACCATGGCCTTTTCTTCACCATTGAGCCCTTGAATCACCCATTCACAGATTTGTCTACTTAGTTGGGAAAAAAAAATCTTTCCATCCTGCAGTTTCTATGACCCCAAATTTCTCTAATTCTCCTGCATTACTGACATTTGAATTTTCAGCTTCTTTTCATTTTCTGAATCTGTGCCACAAGATTCTATTTGAAGCTATAGATCCCTCATTTCCTACATCTAGCTCTCCCTGACTTTATTTCAGGCCCCGATTTCTTATTATCAAAAACATACTTTCCCAAATGATATTGATCTTTCCATCATGTTAATTAAACTCAACTTCTCCAAAGTAAAATAATTTTCTTCCTAAACATGTATTTGGATGTTTTTCTCTAAATAAAGTGAGAAACAACAGAAACATCATTTATTTTTAGTTTTAAAATGAGAAAGGAACATATTTGAATATTTTATTTTAATAAATGTGGTTAAATGCACTTTCTCATACAAAGCTATAAATTATGTTCAGAAAGGTGTCCTACTCTCATTCACATTATATTGTGTTTTTAAGAAAGGGAAAATCATGCAACTGTTATTTTCCTCTCACATTGTTTTGTTGACTAATAATTTGCATTTTTATCTTTGTTTTTGTATGACAAAAATATTAATGTACCTACTATTTTCTAAAAGTTGATTTCTAGTAGCCTATACAATTTATTTTCTTCAGCATTTAAATAAGAGGTGCTCATTCAACTGGATTCCTTTACTATGTGCTGTTTTATATTGGCTGAGGAAAACTAATATTAATTGGCACTGTCTATGTGACACTGAACTAATCATTTAAAATGAACTTCCTCTTTTAATCTTCATGGTGGCATCAGAAGATGTTAGATGGTGCAGCCAGTATTTTGAGGCAGGTCACTTTAACCCTAAGTTCACACTATTTCCTCTACTTCAAGACGGCATCATAAGAAATAAGATATATTCCAGACAATGTGCTGCATAAATTTGCGTGTTTTCACTTTTAAGGGGGTGGTTGGATTTACAAAATTCTGGAGATATGTTTTGTTAATCTGTTCTTATCTTTGACTTCTAATTTTTACATTAAAAAATATGAGACCAGAATTAAATACTTCACCTGAACTACAGACATGTACTCACGAAACCAGAAAGAGATGTTTAAAGGTCTAAAATTAACAAGCTTTTAAAAAGAAAAAACGCAAAGAATTTATTATGGAAAGCCCACCCCCCCCACCAGAGGCAAAAACCATGTGTCTCCTTTGATTTAGCCTTTTCAACTGTTGGTCCCATCATTTTCAATATGTGTGTGTGTGTGTGTGTGTGTGTGTGTGTGTTTCTATGTCTTGAGGCATCAATTTTAAACAATATCATTGTTTAAATGTCATACATATGCACATTGAGCAATCACTTTTAAATAACATAATTGACTCTCAACTGCAAAACTGAGAAATTTCTCACACTACACTCCTACCATTAAACACATATGTATGTTTATGTGTGTATATATATGTACACACACATACACACATATACATTCTTAAGTCCTTATTTTGGTTATTTTTACAACTTAAATTATACTCTTATAGCTCCATTATTGTGCCATTAACTTCGATCAGTAATTTTTGGGTTATTCTATGAAAAATGAGAATGTTCTTCCTCTACACTTCCATCTTCCTTTTTCTCTTCTCCCATCACACCTCTTTTACACATCTACTTTGTATTACCAAGATTGCAAAAATTTGCATGCTATTCTATATCCAAACATATATAACCCATTGTTAATTCATCAATTGTCTCTAATTGTGGTAAACTAGTAAAAGATTGTTTATTTTGTTCACTCTAAACTCAGACTTGATTGAAATCTTAGAGTAACTACGGATATATTACATTCAAAAGTAATAATTAAAACAAAATTGGAAGGGAGTTCAAACACTTGTAAAAACTCTTTCCAACTTGCTACGCTTCTTCCTGTTATTGCTCAGTGCACTCAGCATGGTGTAGCTCTACACTGTTAGTGTTAGCATAAAGGACGTTCTGCAGGCTTTGTGCTTGTTGTTTGCCTAACCCACTGCATTTTAAAACTTCTATTTGGAGACATCTCTATTAGAGACGATTAAGCTTTTGTTAGGAAGAAAAATATGAATAAAATAGGAGAATAGATGCTCTCCTATTCAGTCCTCAAAATCAAGATAATTTATGATTTGAGATATATGACATAGGGTTGCCAAAGTGGCTGATGATAGCCTTTCTGAGGTATCAAAGAAATAAGGCCCTTGGAAGAAAATAGTACTTAGACCGGGACATATCCCCACAACCAGGGAACGGGGATATTTTGTTTAATAGGAAGTAGTACTGACAGCTAAATGACCCATGATTCATATAATATTCTTTTGAGAGACCCCAAGAGTCAGGGCTACAGGGAACTTAGTTTTCCTAGCCAGAAGCAGCATAATTGATAAATGCTCAAGAGATGAAAAAGTTTTGGTATACAACAGGTAATGCAATTTTGTCATGTCAGAAAAAATTCAGAGTGGATTCCCAACCTGTGATAATACTACAAACAAGAAGCACAAGGCCTTAAGGGGTAGTTCTAGTAACATCTTCTTTGATGTAGCTGAAGCAGTGTTTATCTCCCATTTCCATTTTTACACATGCACATTCAAACAAACTCTTCCCTTGAAAGTAGGGCTTTAACTCTGCTAAGATAATCTCTCAAAATCAAGGAGAGCAATTAACTTTACTTTCTGCATGTATCTGCCAATCTATGTTAATCAGAAAAGATTACCTTATCGAGGTAAAATAAGTCAAATGTAAGATATGGTATATCTAGCTTGGCTTTTCTCACCTGTTGCATACACTGCAGCATGTGATGCAAACATAATCCCACATTTATCTTGGCAGAGAATAGTTGGACATTTCAAAAATCAAGGGAAATAATCCAAATAAGCAAAGAAATAAATATATAGACAGATACATAGACAGAGACATTGTTATGACTCTGTCTATGTATCTGTCTATCTCTATCTATCTATCTACCTACATACCTACCTACCTATTATCTAAGTTATCTATCTATCTGAGAGAGAGAGAGAGAGAGAGAGAGAGAGAGAGAGAATGGACAACCACAGACCACAAAAAAATCTTCAAGATATATTAATAAAATAATAAAGGATATAAAATTTGTGCTTATCTCTATGAATCTCAGTAGGGGATGGATTTATTTGAATGAAAGCACAGAGTTATTGAAAAACCATAACCAATAAGTGTTTAATTCAAAATAAAAGGATAGATTATGAACAAGCCACAGGAAACTAAATAAGTTACTTGACTGCAGAATCTATGGCAGGTAGAAATAAAGGAGGGCAGAAAAAGACGTAAGTTTTGATGTTACCATTTCATTGAATAGTGGCATCACTCATTGTGCTTTTCAATCTGAACACTTAAAAATCAGAGAAACTGGATGTATGTGAATTGGGTGGAGAACCAAACAAGAGAGAAAATTAGCTCTGCAGCTGATGATCAATGTGAGCTTAGAAGAAATGAATAAAATACAAACTAAAGACACAAGTAAGACACAAGTGTTACAGATTTACTATCTGGGTGATTCATCTGCTGATATATAAAATAAAATGTAGTGACTGGGCATGATGTCTCACACCTATCATCTCAGTGCTTTGGGAGGCCAAGGCAGAAGGAATACTTGTAGCCAGGAGTTTGAGATAAGCATGGACAACACAGCAAAACAGTCTTTACAAAAAAAAAAAAAAAAGTAAAAAATTAGCCAGGCATGATGGTATATGCCTGTAGTCCAAGCTACTGAGTAGGCTCTGGCAGGAGAGTTTCTCGAGCCCAGGAATTTGAAGCTGCAGTGAGCTATATGATTGCACCACAGCACTCTAACCTGGGCAAAAGAGCAAGACACTGTCTCTACAAAAGAAATAAAAAATGAAACAAAATAAAATGTGGAATTATGATGCAAAAAGTGAACACCAAGACACAGAACATGGTAAAGTTAATAAGAAAGTGTTTCAAGAATGAATGACCAAATGAACAGTTACCCCAAGTCATGCCTCTGACTATCATACAAGTCTGAAAAAGAGAAGGTCGAAATAAAATCTCATTAATTATAAACAGAAAACATCTGAAAAGAAATAAAAACATAGAAACTACTTACCCACCAATCCCCCATAAAGTGAACATAACAACAAAAGAGGCAAGCAAATGTATTTTAGCAGAAGACTTACTGAAGGAAAGATACATTTAAATAAATTGAAAACAAACTCAAAAGATGAAAAAAGACATAAGTAAACAGCTGTATAATTTGAAGACACAGTAAAAATAAAATTTTAAAGAGGTAAGAATATACAACAGGGACACTAGGATCAGATGGTGAATATATGTCTCATCTTAAGCAACCAGAAAACTAGACAAAATTTATAAAATAACAGTTTCCATCGACTGGATGCAACCCATGTGATAATGTGATCTCTAAGAGAAAGAAAGTAAAGAAAGACCTACAATCACTCCAACTTTCTGCCCAAGCAAATACCTTACTGCAGGGCATGTTGGTTTCACTGAGTTGAGTAGACAGACAGCAGATTTCAGGGAAGCTGAGGCAGCTGGAAGCTGCAGAATTAAGTTTTACACTGGAGAGTCTTACATTTTTAAAACAAAGCAAAAAACAAAGAGCTCCAGGGATTTGCATGGAGTTCCATGAACTCTTTTCTGTCCCATAAGATAGACATATGTGGGTTCAACTCTATGAGGTCATGGAAGGGACAAACAGTGAGTTTTAAGAGGAATAGTCCTCAGAGTACATACAGAACTAGAATTCACTTAAATTTCCACCAGCAGACTACAAAGACCTTGTTGATCACTCAGGGCATACCTTATTAAAGCATCTAAACTATCCCTAAGGTAATGGCTACTCTAGACTCACTCTGAACAAAACTTAAAAGTAAAGTCAACAAATTATAAAGACCGGTTAATTTAACTGTCAACCACGTAAAAGGCCAACACTCTTTAAAATACAACAAAAGCAGAGACTGAACAGCATAAATTTGCAATGTCCAGCAGCCAATTAAAAGTAATATGCATGTCAAAAACACGAAAATGTGACTGATACACGAGAAAAATTACCTAATAGAAACAGACTCAGAAATGACAAAAATGATGAAATTAACATAGACAGGTGTTAGCACAGATATTGTAATAACTGTGTTTAAGTATGAAAAGAAAAACATTGATATAGTAAGGACTGTGGGACAAAATTAACCTGGATTGAGGGTGGGTCCTAAGCCCAGTGACTGGTGCCCTTATAAGAGAAAGGAGAGGTAAGTCTGAGATACAAAGAAACAAGGGAAAGGCCATGTGAAGATGCGTGCAGATATTGGAGTTACGCAGCTTCAAGCCAAGGAATACCAAGAATTGCTAATAGACATTGAAAGAGGATGGAGGAGGAAGGAGGGAAGGAACAAAAGAGGAGGAAGGGGAGGTGAGGGCAGCAGAGGAAGAAAGAGATGGTGAGTAGAACTTCAATCATAGTAATATTCCCGTCTTTCATAGTGGGGAAAACAGAAGATAATGCTTATGTTAACAAATCGAGAAAATGTGTATGTGCTTTAAGTTTATTAGAGAAGTCAACAGAAGAATACATTTATAAAAGAGACACGAAACGAAATAAGGTAAAATACCCTTGGAATGTAACAAAAGGTGTGAAACATAAAATATAAGAAATATATTTTCATTAATTAATAAAACCTATATTATGCTCTATTTTTACAAAGGAATGTATGTATAATAAAGCATAAATAAATAAATAAAGCCATCTATAAGTAAAAAAACCTTTTGACTCCTTTGTAGCAACATGCTATAGTTTGGATCTCTGTCCTCCCAAACTTCATGTTGGAATTTGATCCTCAGTATTGAAGGTAGGGCTTTATGACAGGTGTTTGGGTCTTAGGGACAGATCCCTCATGAATGGTTCCATGCCTCATCCTCATGGTAATGAGTGAGTTCTCACTCTATTAGTTCCTACAAATGCTGGTTGTTAAAAACGGACTGGCACCTCCTCCCACCCCTAATCTTGCTTCCCTCTCTTGCCATGTGATCTTTGAATACTCTGGCTCCTGTTCACCTGCTGCTAAGAATGGAGGCAGTCTGTGGTTTTCTCCAGATGCACAGTATTACAGATAGCAGAGCTGAGAGCCAAACAAACATTTTTTTCTTTATAAATTACCCCATCTCACATATTATTATAGGAATGCAAAATGGACTAACACATAGTACCCGCAATGTCCTAAGAGAAATAAAGTGAATTCTAGTAACTGCATAATCAGACAATTTGTTATCCCAGGATGTAAAATTCTAGTATTTTTTCTGTGAGTAACTCACCTAACCTTGCTTTGCCTCAGTGCTCTGTTCTGAACATTTGAAATAACGTTATCCATTCCATAAAAAATTAAATTTTACATTTCAAATATCCTCAAAATAATGGCTTGCACATTTTAAGAACTGACGAAATGTTTATCAGTTTGAAGCCTAAGTCAGACTGTTGCAAATGTGTATAAACTAAGAGAGTTCAAAACCTAAACTTATCTTCTTTGAAAGAGCTACTTCTTTTTTCTTTTTTTTTTTTTTGAGACAGAGTCTTGCTCTGTCATCCAGGCTGGAGTGCAGTGGTGTGATCTCAGCTCACTGCAACCTCCGCCTCCCGAGTTGCAGCAATTCTCCTGCCTCAGCCTCCCAAGTAGCTGGGTTTACAGGCCCACACCACCATGCTGGCTAATTTTTCTATTTTTAGTAAAGTTGGGGTTTCACCGCGCTGGCCAGGCTGGTCTCAGACACCTGACCTCAAGTGATCTGTCCACCTCGGTTTCCCAGAGTGCTGGGATTACAGCTGTGAGCCACTGTGCCCAGCCTGAAAGAGCTATTTCTTGATGAACTCTAACCACACAAAATATAAATAGAAGGATAGCATACTTATGGCAAAGGAACTGGCTATACGTTAACAATTCTGCAAAATGTGGTTACAGGAAATAATCTAAATGTTATAAACTTTGATAATGTAGAAATAATCAGACTATTGATGTTACAAGCAGAGAGGTACATTCTGTAAATATGAATTTTTTACAGCTGCTAAATCAAACATTTATGATAAATATATGACATAAGATTTTAAAGTTAATCACCAAAAGTGCTAAAACAGCCATAAACCTTAAAATTATCAGAAAGAAAACAATCATTTAATTTAAAGGCAAGAAAATACAGGCCACAGAGTTAAAAGTTAAAAGAAAAAAGCAACAGGAACTTTAAAAGCAGAAATCCTAGTATAAAATTAATAAAAGTGCTAAATCAAAGATACATGTAAAATCATTTGTGATAAATGGTTAAAATTTTAATCTTGAATTGATTAAAAGTGCAAAAGTGTGGATGCTATAAATGAGAAAATCTTCTACAAATAAAGTAAATGAAAATGTATAAAGCATAAAATATTGGCAAAAAAAATACTAAGGAATTAATTTTTTTAAAGAAGGGTCATGACACAATTAACAGAAAAAAGTAAACTGTGGCAGAGAGCAATAAAGGAAAAAAAGACTTTAGTGATAATATTTACACACCACATTAAACAACTGACATGAATATGCATCGAATAAACACAGCATCAAAATTCATGAAGTACATGAAACAAAGTAAACAAAACCTACAAAGACATATAGAAACTAATATGATTAACAAACTTGTTTTCACAGATGCTTACACTCAAGCTCTCAAAGTAAAAAATTAACCTAATATTCAAAGCCTCTATTCTCCAAAGTTGAAATCATTCAAATCACAGAATTTCATCAGAAAATAATAAAATCAGAATTTAATAACTAAAGTAGAAGGAAAACAAATGACCACTTCAAGTATACACTATGACGTTATATTCTCTGGATTGAAATCCACACGATTAGGGATCATAATGATGGGTAATAAAGTCTTGGAACCACAGATTTCTCATATTAAAAATGAAAATAGTAATAGCATATACAACATATGGTGGTTTAGAGGTTTATTAGCGAGGGTTCTAAAATCTCTATTAGTCTGTTTAGGGCTGTCAAAACAAAATGCCACAAGCTTGGTGACTTAAAAATACAGAAATTTATTTTCTTACAGGTTTGGAGGCTGAAAGTTCAGTGTCAAGGTGCCAGCGTGAATGGTTTCTGGTGAGATCTCACTTTCTGGCCTGCAGACAGACACATTCCTTCTGTATCCTCACACTCTATTTCATTTGTGTGCAGGAATCCCTGGTACCTCATCCTCTTATGTGGACACCAGTCAAATTGGATCTGGGTCTCACCATTATGGCCCCCTTAAATGCCTCTTAAAGGCCCTATCTCCAAATTCAGTCATATTGGAGGTTAGAGATTCTACATATGAATTGGGGGAGACACAATCAAATCTATAACAAGTGGATGACATGAAACCATTTAGATCTTAGCATGGTGACTGAAAACTGATAAGCTTTCAATATCTACCTGTCATTAATCCACTCATCCTAATGGCTGTTAATAAAATAATGCAAATATGTAATTTTAAATACTTAAGTGGCATCTAGTTTGTTTTTGTCTTTCTTAGTTATGGCTTCTTTATGATGCAAATTAAACATGAACTTCTCTAGGAATCTCTCCTAATACCTCCTTTCCTTTAACCAGGATTTTTTTTAACCTTTATTTTAGATTCAGGAGTACGTGTGCAGATTTGTTACATAGGTAAATTGCATGTCATGGGGGTTTGGTATATAGATTATTTCATTACCTGGGTAATAAGCATGGTTCCTAATAGGTAGATTTCAATCTTCATCCTCCTCCTACCCTCCACCCTCAAGTAGGCCCCAGTGTCTGTTGTTCCCTTCTTTACATCTATGAGTACGCAAAGTTTATCTACAACTTATAAGTAAGAACAGGTGGTATTTGGTTTTCTGTTCCTATTTTACTTAGGATAACAGCCTCTAGCTCCATTCAGGTTCCTGCAAAGGGCATGATCGCATTCTTCTTATGGCCTCATAGTATTGCATGGTGTGTATATACCACATTTTCTTATCCAGTGTTCTGATGGGCATTTAGGTTGATTCCATGTTTTTGCTATTGCAAATAGTGCAGCAGTGAATAAACATATGCCTGCATGTGTCTTTATGGTAGAATGATTTATTCCAACCCCAATAATGGGGTTGCTGTATTGAAAAGTAATTCTAAGTTCCTTGAGAAATTTTCAAACTGCTTTCTACAATAGCTGAACTAATTTACGCTCTCACCATCAGTGTATTTGCTCCCTATTCTTCACAACCTTGTCAGCATCTGTTATTTTTTGACTTTTTAATAATAGCCATTTTGCCTGGGTAAAATGGTATCTCACTGTGGTCTTACATGCATTTATCTAATGATCAGTAATGCTGAGCATTTTTCATAGGCTTGTTGGCTGCAGGTATGTCTTCTTTTGTAAAGTGTCTGTTGACGTCCTTTGCTCACTTTTAAGTGAGCTTGTTTGTTGTTTATTACTTTGTTTAAATTCTTAGATTCTGAATTTTAGACCTTTTTCAGATGCATAGTTCAAAAATATTTTCTCCCCATTCTATAGGTTGTCTGTTTACTCTGTTAATAGTTTCTTTTCCTGTAGAGAAGTTTTTCAGTTTAATTATATCCTATTTGTCAATTTTTGGTTTTGTTACCATCACTCTGGCATCTTCATCATGAAATCCTTGCCAGGGCCTATGTCCAGAATTACATTTCCTAGGTATTCCTCAATGGATTTTAGAGTTTTCAATTTTTTTATAGTTTTTAATTAAAGACTTTATACATTAAGTCTTTAATCAATCTTGAGTTGATTTTTTTATATGGTGAAAAGAAGAGGGTCGAGTTTTCAATCTTCTTTATTTTATGATTGTACTTTAAGTACTGAGGCACATGTGCATATCATGCAGGATTGTTACACAACACAGGTATACACATGCCATGGTGGTTCGCTGCATACATCCTCCCCTCTTCTATATTAGGTATTTCTCATAATGTTAGCCCTTCCCAATCCCCCCACCCCCAGTTTTCAATCTTCTGCATATGGCTAGCCAGATATCCCAGCACCACTTATTGAATGGAAAATCCTTTCCCCATTGCTTGTTTTTTGACGGCTTTGTTGAATATCACATGGCTGTAGGTGTGTGGCCCTATTTCTAGGTTCTCCACTCTGTTCCATTGCTCTATGTGTCTGTTGTAGTATAAGTACAATGTTGTTTTGGTTACTGTAGGTTTGTTGTATGATTTGAAGTCAGGTAACATGATGCTTCAAGCTTTGTTCTTTTTGCTTATGATTGCTTTGGCTGTTCAGGTTCTTTTTTGGTTCCACATCAATTTTCAAATATATTTTTCTAACTCTGTAAAAAAATTCATTGGTAATTTGATGGGAATAGTAATGAATCTATAAATTGCTTTGACAGCATGGCCATTTTAACAATATTCATTCGTTGTCCAAGAGCATGGAATTATTTTCCATTTGTTTGTGTCATCTTGATTTCTTTCAGCAGTGTTTTGTAATTCTTGTTGTAGAGATCTTTCATCTTCATGGTTAGATGTATTCCTGGGTATTTTATTCTTTTGGTGGCTGTTTTGAATGGGATGGTATTCTTGATTTGGCACTTAGCTTTGACTTTGTCAGTACGTAAAAATAATACTATTTTTTGTACATTGATTTTGTATCCCGAAATTTTGTCCAGTAAGTGTCCACATAGCTCCCACTTATAAGTCAGAATGTGTGTATTTGGGTTTCAGTTCCTCCATTATTTCACTTAGGACAATGGCCAGCAGCTGTATCCATGTGGCTGCAAATAATATGATCTTATTACTTTTTCTGGGTGCATAGCATTGCATAATGTTTATGTATCACATTTCCTTTATCGGTCTATTGTCAACCGGCATTTAGGTTGATTCCATGCCTTTCAGTAACAGTACTTTTAGCCAAAGCTATGCAAATTTGTATACCTTTCGGAGGAAAATAGATAGCAAAGAGCAAATATTGGATATAGTGACCACTTAGTCAAAGAAACTGCTAGACTAGAAGAGCCTGTTTTCTCACTGATGTTTAAGGTTATGATAAAGCAATCTAAAATGCAAGAGAAAATACCTTTAAAATCCAATCTTGTTTTTAAAATACCTTTTAAAATCCAATCCACTATAAAATATATCTGTAGCTCAGGACCATATATACTTTGATATGCTAAAACCAAAACAACAACAAAAAAAGAGGGGACAGAGGAAAATTCATGCATTATAAAATTGTAAATTGTTCTAATTCCTTAATAACAAAAACATTTCTTAATAATTTACTAATGCACTGAGAAACTTCTCAATTATGTGTAGGTTTGTTAACATTTTCAATCAGTTTGGTCTTGGGAGCTTCCTTTCTACTCATTGCTTCATAAATATTAGGCATATAAAAGATTACCATTTGAAAGTACCTCATAAACAAAATTATTGATTTTATCTAGGAGTAAGAAAAGTATTTCTTTCCCAATCTTTAAAACAAATCAATATATGATGCCCTGAATCTTTAGAGTTGTCTGGTTTCTTTTATGCTTATAGCATTTATAAAAATTAAATTGAAATAACCTTCATGTTTTCTAATTGGGAAGATATAAACCATTATTATTTTTATAGAAATCACAGAAAGTATATTTGAATAGACACTATTTCCATCTATAATGACCAATGGTCAGTAATATCATTGCCTTCCGAGTTCTAGCAACCTCAGACAATTTGTGGTATATAAAAAGATATTACTCTCTACTGACATTAATCATTTTCTGTCCCACAGAAGAAACAGGCTCCTCACTATAGAACACACATTGCTACAGGAATGGAGTAAACTTAAACATGTTCAGAAAAGTGAAACTACCTATAAAGTAAAGGGTAAAAATAACAAATAAAAAGTAAAAACCAATGTTTTCCTGGCAAGAAGAATCAGTAAGTTTGTAATAGGAATATATGCAAAGTAAGACAAAGTATTTCACAAAAGGGAAGCATTACAATTAAATTGCATTAGTTTTAGAAACTATATAATTTACTAAATTCACAAGCTGTTCATAATTTAGGAAATAGTATTAATTACAGAAGTGTTTTGCTTTAAATTTTAAAACCATTTTGTCTTTATGTCATTAAAATTTCCTCATTAGTTTTTTTCTCATGTACCATTTAAATGCAGTATAGAATCCGTCTCCAGGCATAAACGTTTAAATAGGTGTCTAGCCACTATCTAATTTTTTTTGTCTCAGAACATTTCAGTGCCATTTAAGCTCATCTTCTAATTTCCCTGTTGGGTTTGGAATAATGATACAAGATGATGTAAATTCTACAATGAGAAATAAAGCCAGTGGGCCATAAGAGCCATCAGAAACAGCACACTAAAATTGTCACCAAAAATATGTTTAGGTTCCATCATTTTACTTTTTTATTCTTCTTCAGATTCCTGTGATTTTGCATCATTATCTGACTCAACTGTTATTGAGAGTCCTCAGAGATCCCACTGTTTATACCAGTAGACCTGCTCTTCACTCAACCTGACACGTGTTATGAAACTGGGATGAGAGCAAATAACCCAGGTCCCAGGGTTCAAAAGCTCTAATTTGCTAAGTCTCTCTTAAATACTTAGTTGCCTTTTGTCTTTTCTGGAAGGAAGTAGTAAATAGCTACACACATAAAAACTCACACTCATGGGGCTGGGTGCAGTGACTCATGCCTGTAATCCCAGCACTTTGGGAGACTTAGGTGGGAAGATTGCTTGAGTCATTTTGGGAGACTGTGGCAGGAGGATCACTTGAGTGTAGAAGTTCAAGACCAGCTGAGGCAAAAGAGTGACACCCTGTCTCTATAAAAAATAAAACATAAAAAATTAGCCAGGTATGGTGGTGTGTGCCTGTACTCTCAGCTACTCAAGAGGCTGAGGTGAGAGGATCACCTGAGCATGGGAGGTTGAGGCTACAGTGAACCAAGATCATGATACTGAACACCTGAGTGACAGAGTGAAACTATCTCAAAAAACAAAGAAACAAACAAACCAATACTCATCTATTGCCTAATCAATCATTCAAACATTTAATATAATTTACTGAGTGCCAAATCTGTGTGGCACTGTACAGCTAGTCAAATACTTTGGGAAAACAAAGAAGCAGTGTTACTGTCCTCATAGAACTTACAGTTTAGTAGGCATAGATTTAATACCACCTTCTTCATGTACAGTACTTAATTAATTACCTAAACTTGCCAACTTGCTATGGAAACCTACCTAAAATCTTAAATTGACTTTCTCCACTGACCCTTTCTAGGAACTTGCCCAGTTGTGTACTATGGCCATCTGCATGCTAAGGAAACAAAAGAATATCAAATATGAGCACAATAGAACTATGGGAAAGTGATGAATCTTAGTATTTTTATAGCAGAAGGACAATGTAGCTATGACCTATGAGCTAGGTAGAGAGTGCTTGTCAAGTTCTGTGATCCACAGCAATGCCCCAATAATCATGGTAACAGAAGAATAACTTTCTATTCTTCTCAGCTGAGACTCTTTAAGACCTTCCACAGAGGCTTTTGCTAGTAGTTCAATTATTTTATAGTACAGTTAGCAAGAAAATCTTTCCCTACATGACAGAGTTGAGTACATAGGAAAGTTAGCTATGGGGTATTACAGAAAACAGAATATTTTGATGGCAGATCTCATATAGCAATTGGAAACCAAAGCTCAGCATTCTTTGATTGTTTTCAACAAGAATTATATGGCTCAGGAAATGTGGAAAATAATCCTCAAAGTAGAACATTAAGGTATTTTAAAGTAGAACTGGCATATTTTCAAAAATTTATTAGACCTCATAATTTTAGAACAGTTTTAGGTTCACAGCAAAATTGAGAGGAGAAAACAGAAATTTTCCATACGGTCCCTACTCCACACATTCATAGTGGTTCCCATTACCCACATACTCCATCAGAGGGATAGATTTGTTAGAACCGATAACCCTATTTTGACACATCATTATTGCCCAGAGTCCATAGTTTACATTAGCATTCACTCTTGGTATTATACATTCTATGGACTTAGATAAAAGTATGATGACATGTATCTACCATTACAGTATTATACAGAGTAGTTTCATTGCCCAGACCATTCTGTGGCCCCTCTTATCTCTTTCTCCCCACAATCCCTGGCAAACCATTAATATTTTACAGTCTTAGTTTTGCCTTTTCCAGAATATTAGATATTTGGAATTATACAGTACATAGCCTTTTTAATTGGCTTTTCATTTAGTAATATGCAGTTTAGTTTCACCCATATATTTTTATGGCTTGCTGGTTCATTTTTTTAAAATCACTGAACAACATTCGATTGCCAGGTGTGCCACAATTTATTTATCCATTTACCTATTGAAGCACATCTTGGTTGCTTTCAAGTTTTGGCAATTATAAATAAAGCTTCTATAAATAATTTTGTGCAATTTTTTGTGTGAACATAAGTATTCAACTTTGGGTAAATACCAAGTAGCTCAATTGCTGAATTGCAGAGTTGGCAAGAGTATATTATGTTTTGTAAGAAATTGTCAAATTTTCTTTCAAAATTGCTATGCCACTTTGTTCAGCCACCAGAAATGAGTAAGAGTTCCTGTCAAACCATTTTCTTACTAGCATGTGCTATTATGAGTATCACTGGTTTTGATTATTGTAATAGGTATGTGGTATCTCATTATTATTTTAATTTTCATTTCTCTGACGATTTATTATATGGGACATCTTTTCAAATGCTTATTGGTGATCTATATACCTTCTTTAGCAATGTGTGTGTTCAGATCTCTTGCTCATTTTAAAATGTTTGTTAGTTTTCTCATTGCTGTGCTTTTAAAGGTTTTTGTATATTTCTGATGACAATTCTTTATTGGATACATCTTTTGAAAACATTTTCTCCTATTCTGTGGCTTATCTTTCTATTCTTTCAAAGTATCTTTTGCAGAAAAAAAAAAAACACTTTAATTTTTAAGAAGTCCAGGCTACCAATCCTTTTTTCATGGATCACAACTTTCATGTTGTATCCAAAAAATCATTTCCAAAAGCAAGCTCACCTAAATTTTATCCTTCGTTATCTTGTCAGAGCTTTACAATTTTATGTTTTACATTTAGATTTTCAATTCATTTTGATCTAATTTTTGTGAAGGTTGTAAAGTTTTAAAGTTTGCATCAAGATTTTTTTTGCATGCAGATGTCCAGTTGTTCCAACATCATTTATTAAAAAGACTTTCTCCACCATATTGCCTTTCTTGTTTTGTCAAAGATCAGTTGACTATATTTATGTAGGTCTATTTCTGGTTCTTTATTCTGTTCCAATGATATACTTATCTATTCTTTTGCTGATACAGCACTGTTTTCATTTGTATAGCTTTATACTAAATCTTGAAGTAGGGTAGTATCAGCCCTTCAACTTTGTTCTTAATATTATGTCAGCTTTTGCCTATACAGAAAAACTTTAGAATCAGTGTGTGTGTGTGTGTGTGTCTGTGTACACACACACACACACACACACACACACACATATCTTGCTGAAATCCCATTACTGAGATACATTCAAAAGTAAACAAATTATTATACCAAAAAGATAGTTGCACTAGCTCATCAGTGTGACTCACAACAGCAAAGACGTGGAATAAACCTAGCTGCCCATCAAGTGTAGATTGAATAAAGGAAATGTCATATGTATACACCATTGAATCAACACAACCATAAAAAGGAATAAAAGCATGTTCTTTGCAGCAACATGGAGGCAGCTGGAGGCAATTGTCCTAAATAAATTAACACAGGAACAGAAAACCAAATGCAACATGTTCTCACTTAAAAGTGACAGCTAAAAGTTGGGTACTCATGGACATGAAGATGACAAGAGAAACTGAGGACTACTAGAGGAAGGAGAGAGGGAGGGGGCAAGGGTTGGAAAAATAACTGTTGTGTACTATACACAGTACCTGAGTGATGGGATTATCCATTAACCAAACCTCAGTATCACACAAAGTAGCCCCGAATCTAAAATAAAAGTTGAAAAATATAGCATGAAAAATAACTTGCTGAGACTTTGATTTACATTGCATTGAACCTATAGATTAAGTTTGAAAGAACTGCCATCTTGACAACAGTGAGTCTTTCTCTCTATGAGCATGAACTAACTCCCCATTCAGTTTGCTTTTTTCCTAACATTTTGTCATTTTTCTCATTTGTTAGATGTATATCTATGTATTTCATTTTCGGGAGTGTTTTGTAAATGGTATTGTGTTTTTTAATTTCAAATTCCATTTGTTCATTGCTGGTAGCTATTGACTTAGCCTTGTATCCTACAATCTTGCTATAATCATTTACTAGTTCCAGGAGTTTTGATCAATTATTTCAAATTTTCTGTATAGGCAATCATGTTGGCTGCAAACAAAGACAGTTTCTTCCTTTTCAATATGTATCCTCTTCCTTTTAGTATGTTGTCTTACTGCATTAGCTTGTACTTCCTGTATGATGTTGACAAGCAATGGTAAGAGGGTACATCCTTGCTTTGTTCCTGATCTTAATGTGAAAACTTGTAGTTTCTTATCAAAAAGAGTTATGTTAGTTGCAGGTTTTTTGTAGGTATTCTTTATCAAGTTGAAGAAGTTTCCCTCTATTCCTATTTTATGTTATTTTTAAATTTTATTTTAGGTTCAGGAGTATATATGCAGGTTTGTTATACGGGTAAATTTGTGTCACAGGAGTTTGCTTTGCAGATTATTTCATCACCAAGGTACTAAGCGTAGTACCCAATAGTTATTTTTTCGGATCCTCTCCCTCCTCCCAAACTTTACCATCAGGTAGGTGCCAGTGTCTGTTGTTCTCCTTTTAATGTCAATTTGTTCTCATCACCTAGCTCCCACTTATAAGTTAGAACATACAGTATTTGGTTTTTTGTTTATGCATTAGTTTGCTACGGATACTGACCTCCAGCTCCATCCATGTTCCTGTAAAAGATGTAATCTCATTCATTTTATGGCTGCACAGAATTTCATCATGTATGCATACCACATTTTCTTTATCCAATCTGCTATTGATGGGCATTTAGGTTAATTCCATGATTTTGCCATTGTGAATAGTGCTCCAATGAACATATGTGTGCATATGTCTTTAGGGTAGAATGATTTATATTCTCTTGGGTATATATTCAGTCATGAGATTGCCGAGTCAAATGACAGTTCTGTTTTTTAACTATTTGAGGAATCACCACACTGTTTTCCACAATGGTTGAACTAATTTGCACTCCCACTAACAGTGTACAAGTATTCACATTTTTCTGCAACCTCATCAGCAACTGTTACATTTTGACTTTTTATAGATAGACATTCTTACTGGTGTGAGATGGCATCTCATTGTGGTTTCGATTTACATTTCTTTAATAATCAGATATGGAGCTTTTTAAAAATTTTAAGTTCTGGGGTACATGTGCAGAATGTTGTTCTATAAGTAAACATGTGGGTATGGAGCTTTTTAAAATACGCTTGCTTGCTGCATCTATGTCTTCTTTTGAAAAAGCTCTGTTTATATATTTTTTGCCCACTTTTTAATGGGATTGCTTTTCCTTGTAAATTTGTTTAAGTTCCATATAGATGTTGGATACTAGACTTTTGTCAGATACATAGTTTTCAAATATTTTCTCCCGTTCTGTAGGTTGTCTGTTACTGGGAATTTTCATCATGAATGAGTGTCAGATGTTATCACATGATTTTTCTGCATCTATGATTATGATTTTTGATTATGAATATGATTTTGACTAGTCTCTTGATATGATGAATTACATTAGTTCATTTTTCAATGTTGGACCAGTTTTGTATACCTGGGATAAATCCCACTTTTTTGTGGTGTGTAGTGTTTTCTATGCATTGTTGGATTCCATAATATTGTTTTGAAAATGCACTTCTGTTACTGAAAGATTTTGATCTGCAGTATTTTCTTGTGATGTCATTGTCAAATTTTGGTATTAGGGTAACTCTGGTCTAATAAGGTGAGTTAGAAAGTATTCTCCTTGCTTCTGTCTTCTAAAAGAGATTATAGATAATTGGTGTAATTTCTTTAGAAAATGTTTTAGACAATTCACCAGTGAACCCATCTGGGCCCGATGGTTTTTCTTTTGGAAAGCTGTTAATTATGTATTCTAATAGATAGGAGCCTGTTCAGATCACTTATTTCTCCTTGTATGAGTTTTGCTAATTGTGTCTTTTAAGGAATTGATTAATTTTATGTCAGTTATCAAATCTAAGGGCATAGAGATCTTCATAGCACTCCTTTAGCATAGATTTAATATCCATGAAATCCACAATGATTCCCCTCTTTCATTTCTGCTGTTAGTCATTTTTATCCCTTCTCTTTTTTTCTTAGGCTGGTTAGAGGGTTATTGATTTATTGATCTTCTTAAAGATCAATAAAGTCAGCTATTGTTTTCATTGTTTATTGCTTCTCAATTTTCAATTTTATTAATTTCTGTTGGATTTCTTCTCTTTACTCTGAATTCAATTTGCTCCTTTTTTTCTAATTTTCTAAGCGGGAATCTTAAATTATTGCTTTTGGATCTTTCTTCTTTCCTAATATGTACTTTTAATGCTATAATTTTTCTCTAAGCAGTGCTTATACTATATCCCACTTTTTTTTTTTTGAGACAGAGTCTCACTCTGTCCCCAGGCTGGAGTGCAGAGGCACGATCTCTGCTTACTGCAAACTCCACCTCCTGGGTTCAAGTGATTCTCCTGCCACAGCCTCACAAGTAGCTGGGACTACAGGTGCACGCCACCATATCTAGCTAACTTTTGTATTTTTATTATAGATGGGGTTTCACCATGATGGCCAGGATGGTCTTGATCTATTAACCTTGTGATTCATCTGCCTTGGCCTCCCAAAGTGCTGGGATTACAGGTATGGGCCACCGTGCCCAGCCGTATCCCACAATTTTTTTTATTGTACTTTGGACCCTGGGGTACATATGCACATCCTGCATCCTGCAGGATTGTTGCATACGTACATACATGCCATAGTGGTTTGCTTACTCCATCCCTCCCACCTCCCCCATCGCCTACATCAGGCATTTCTCCTGGTGTTATCCCTCTCCATCCTCAAATTTTTATATGTTGTGTTTTCATTTTCATTTAGTTGAAAATAATTTTAAAATTTCCCTTGAGACTTCTTTCACCCATTAATTACTTAGTGTTGGTTAACCTCCAAGTGTTTGGGGATTTTCCAGTTATCTTTCTGTTATTGATTGCTAGTTAAATTGCAGTTTTAGAGCACACATTTGATTTCTATTCTTTTTTTTTTTTTTTTGAGACAGAGTCTCACTCTGTCTCCAGGCACCAGGCTGGAGTGCAGTGGCACAACCTCGGCTCACTGCAACCTCCGCCTCCCGGGTTCAAGCAATTCTCCTGTCTCAGCCTCCCGAGTAGCTGGGACTACAGGCGTGCACCACCACGCCCAGCTAATTTTTTTGTATTTTTAGTAGAGACATGGTTTCATCATGTTGGCCAGGATGGTCTCGATCTCTTGACCTCGTGATCTGCCTGCCTCAGCCTCCCAAAGTGCTGGGATTACAGGCGTGAGCCACCGTGCCTGGCCTTGATTTCTATTATTTCAAATTTGTTAAAGTGAGTTTCGTGGTTCAGAATGTGGTCTATCTTGGTGAATGTTCCACATGAGCTTGAGAAGAATGTGTATTCTGCAGTTGTTAAGTTAAATGATCTATAGATGTCAATTTTATCTGTTTGATAGTATTGTTCAGTTAAACTATGTCCTTTCTGATTTTATGTCTGCTGAATCTGTCCATTTCTGAAAGAAGAGTGGTAAGTCTCCAGCTATAAAAGAGGAATCCTCTATTTCTTTTTGTGATTGTATAGCATTTTTTTTCATGTAATTTGACACTTTTTTGCAATGATACACTCTATTAAGCACATATTCACTAAGAATTGTTATATTTTCTTGGAGAAATGAGACCCGTTTATCATTATGTAATGCACCTCTTTATTCCTGATAACTCTTCTTGCTCCAAAGTCTGCTCTGTCTGAATTGAAAGTAGGTATTTTTGATTTCTTTTAATTAGTGTTGACACAGCAAACCTTTCTTCATCTATTTTCTTTTAATCTATATGTGTCTATATATTTCAAATGGGTTTCTTGTAGACAACTTAGAGTTGGGCCTTGTTTATTCATATCCTCTGACAATCTCTGTCTTTTAGTTGGCACACTTAGACCACTGAAATTCAAATATTAATATGGTTGGATTAATATCTACCATAATTGTTACTATTTCTTGTGTGTTGCTCTTATTAATTTTTCTTACTTTTGTCTGTCACTCTTTCTGCCAAAAGGCAAAAAACCACAAAAGTGGTTTTAATTGAGTATCATATAATTCCACATTATTTCTTTTGTTAGTACATCAGTTATACTTCTTTTCTGCTTTTTAAATTGTATCATTTAATCAGCAAATAATAATTATACATACTTACATGTACTTAGTTCTATTTTAATACATATATTGTATAATAATCAGATCAGGGTAATTAGCATATCTAGCATCTCAAATGTTTATCATTTCTTTGTATTGGGAACATTCAACATCCTCCTTCTAACAAATTGAAACTATATATTATTCTCTTAACTTTTTTTAGTAGTTGCCATAGAGTTTCCAATATGCATTTACAGTATTGTTCCATTTCATGGGAAGCATAAATACTTTATAACAAAGAAAATTTCTAATTCCTCTCTGCCATCCTTTGTATCATTGATGTAATTCATTTCACTAGTAAGCATATATATTATATATATATATGTCATATACACATAAACATAATCAAATACATTGTTATTAATTGGAACAAACATCTGTTAGATTAAGAATAAGAAAATTAAAAGCTTTTATTTTACCTTCAATTAATCTCTCATGTAAATGAGTTTATGACCTATATCTTTTTCCCACTTTCTAAATAACTTTTTTAAAACATTTCTTACAATGTAGATCTACTAGCAGCAAATTCCCTCAATTTTTGTTTATCTGAAAAGATTTTTAATTCTTCCTCACTTTTAAAGAATAGTTTCTCACGGTGTAGAATCGTAGGTTGATGGGTTAAACTCTTTACACTTTAAATGTTTTGCTCCACACATTTTCAGTTTCATTTTTAGTTTTTTTCCTTGCATGGTTTCTGAAAGTAAGATGTAATTCTTATCTTTGTCCTCTAAGCATATGTTTTCTCACCCTCTAGCTTCTTTCAAGATTTTTTCTTTATCTTTGATTTTCTGTAGTTTGAGTATGATATGCCTGGGGGTAGGGTTTGGGGACACTTATTTTGTTTGGTGGTCTCTAAACTTCCTAGATCTGTGTTTTAGTATCTGACAATTATTTGGGGATGTTTTCAGAAATTATTGTTTCAAACATTTGTTTCTTTCTCTTTTTTTCTTATTCTGTTATGCACATTACCTGTATGTTACACCTTTTGTAATTTCCCATGGTTATTGCATATTCTGGGCATAAAGTCTTTTTTTCTCTTTGCTTTTCAGCTTTGGAGGTTTCTATTGAGATACCCTCATTCTCAGAGATTCTTTCTTCCTCCATGTCCACTTCATCAATTAATCTATCAAAAGCATTCTTCATCTGTGTTATAGTGTTTTTGATCTCTATTAAGATTTTTTTTTTAGAATTTCCATCTCTCTGCTTACATTGCCCATGTGTTCTTGTGTTTGGTCTCCTATATCTATTAGAGCTTTTAGCATATTAATTATAGTTGTTTCAAAATCCCAGTCTGATCATTCCAGTATCTCTGTCATAACTGAGTCTCATTCTGAGGAGACTACTCTGTCTCCTCCAACTTTATTTTTTGCCTTTTAGTATACCTGGTAATATTTTCTATGTAGCCAACATGATGCATGGGGTAAAAGAACTACGTAAACAGAACTTTAGTAATGTGATGGTAACGAGTATAGGAAGGAAAAGCATTCTACAGTCCTATGATTAGGTTTCAGTCTTTTAGTAAGCCTGTGTTTCAGGACTGTAAACAGAAGTGTTTCTCAATCTACTCCCCTTACCTCTTAATGACTAGAGTGGGCATGAGCTGAGATTTTTCTTCTTACAAGTGGAAGGCTAGAGCCCGCTGGAATTAAATATTTCCTTTTTCCCAGATAGGTTAGCTCTAGTTAAATACTTTCTCCTGAGGGTAAACCTTGCTAAGGAAATAATTATCTGACATATTTCAAGATGGTTCCTTTTCCCATCTGACTGTAGGAATCATGAGGCTAAAATCTCAGCTAATCACTTGAGATCTCAGTAGTTTTCCAGGAGATAAAACTCACAAAACTGTATGGGCTCCCCTGTGACTAGGTCTACCTGAAACTTTTATCTGTCATCTTTGTTCACACTAAGCTTCCAGCAATTAGTCACTTACAGTTCCGTTTTTTCCTACCCCAGCACTTGTTCCCATTTAAGTTTCAGTTCATGAGTCTGTACTCCAGTAAGCCATGACTCTCTCTTTGCCTATTTGTCTTTCCAATCCTAGAGACATGGGTTTGCCCTGTGTCCTCACTTCAGTTACAGATCTAAGAACAGTTGATTTTTCAGTTTGTTCATCTCTATATTTATTAGGGTGGAGTGGTGACACCCAAACTCCTGACATGCTGGACCAGAAACTGGGAGAATACAATTTCTTTTCTTTTTTTTCTTTTTTCTTTTTTTTTTTTTTTTTACAAATCTTTAAAGAGTAGAAAATAAAAGTATTAGCATAGTGAATTTACTAAACTGTTTGTATTAAAACAAAAAAGGGTGATATATTTGAAATATATTTTTTGAGACAGAGTCTCTCTCTGTCACTTAGGCTGGAGTACAATGGTGTGATCTCCATTCACTGCAAACTCCACCTGGGTTCAAGAGATTTCCCTGCCTCAGCCACCTGAGTAGCTGGGACTACAGGCACATACCACCACGCCTGGCTACATTTTATATTTCAGTAGAGACGGGGTTTTACCATGTTGGCCAGGATGGTCTCGATCTCCTGACCTCGTGATCCACCCACCTCGACCTCCCAAAGTACTGGAATTACAGGTGTGAACCACCGTGCCCGGCCCTTTGAAATATTATTTTAAAACAAGAGCAATACATTCTTAAACACAAAATTAACATCACGAGGTGGTGGTGAGAAAATGGGGACAGGGGTTGAGGATTAAGGATGGGGTAGAGGGAAACTGTACATGATAGAGCTTGGGTCCTGATAAATGCAAAATGTACCAAAGTCAAGCCCTATGATGAAATCTATTTTGTCAGAATCACTGTGACAAAGGGTATCAACTCCTCTCAATAACCACACTCAAATTTATCTCTTTTGCTCTCCTCTTGTTCCTAAGGCGCACCTCTGACATGCAAAGGCGCTTCTACTCTAAGTTTCCCCTTCCTTTGACAAAATACATGATAACCACTCACATAATTCCCTTTTTGCTTCCTGCCTGGTGACAATGCTCTACAATCATGCTAATATTATTATCCCAATGTTTGGAAATAAGAAAGCATTAAGTGTTGAAGAATAACAGATAACAATTCGAGAGTAGAATGAATGAAAGTACCTATGAAGATACATATTTGCTGGCACATGCTTTGAAAATAAGCTTTGCTATGCCCTGATATGCTGTAGGTTACATTTCTTTTCAGTGTCAACTTCAATTATTTTTATTAAAGTGCTGATTAAATATTAAATTACATATAACCTGCTTATCCTTGTATGTCCTACATAATATAAAACCAAATAATTGAGGAATTAATATAAAATAAAAATAACTATTGAACTAAGCTCTCTGTTAATGAAGTCACTATGGTGTAACTACCATGTAATATAAAAATCAAAAATACAATGTCCAAATCTTAAGTCTTTTTTTCTGATTTTATTTTAAATATGGGTTACTATTATAATTTTGACAAATTAGAAGTTAATCCTTTTAAATTTTTTATTATGAAAGCTAGTAATAGTTCAAGAACTAATAAAAGGGCATTTTTGTTTTCTAAAGAAAACACAAACAAAAAAAAAATCCCTGCCACTAAATATACTAAAAGAAATTAAGATCACTGTAAAACAGTAGCTGATAGATTTTTTCCTGAAGTAGAGACTTTCTTCTTGTACACATATTTGTATAAAATGTTATTGTTTTTAAAGATTGAATTAATTTAAAAATATGATTGAATCTTTGTTGAAATTTGCCTCAAAAATTCACAGAAGGAGAATTAAAGGTTGCAATTTTCTTTTTAGCTTAAGATGTTAGACTATGACTTTAAATTGAATGAAGAGGTCTAGTTTAAGTAGTTTTGGAGACCTCATCGTGTCCACTGAAGTATAAAAAATTTTACCTTCATGGCTAGAACTCTGTCCCAAGTCATGAATAAAAATAGGAAAAAAGTATCTTTCACCAATTATTACTCCCACGGAATTGGTCTTTACCCAGATCATTTTACTTCCTCGGAATTTTTCTTTTCTCACCCTGTCTCTTGCCAAAATGTTATACTTCAAGAAAAAGACTATGCCCCCTGAAATAACTTAATATTCTATGCATTTCCTAAATAAAATTAATAAAACTTGAAAAAAGACAAATAATTTGCTAAATTAAACAATATAAGACAATTTGAGTGTGCAAATCCCACATGGTTAGGATATTTTTCCAAGAACAATTTTACTATACTCATTCTGTTTTATTCTGATTTAGAATAATTCATCTTACCTCTATTACTGAGACATTGGCATAGGTTTTAAGGAGCAAAGTAGATCCTGACACATATAAGAACTTGTCTTTTTTACAGCAGTGTGGAAATTACAAGTGTAGTTTAGAGACTATTTTTCAGAAAGTCCACAGGTCAAAAATATTTTAATAATCAAAAATGGTATTATCTGTGTTTTTACTCTCATACTTTGTTTATTATACAGTGTAGTTTTCCACAAGCTACATGGTGTGTGATTTCTCAATGGAAGAAATGGTAAAGCAGATTAGAAAAATCAGCTGTCATGTATTAAGCCAGACATCAAAGAGATTAGCATAAATGTAAAATGATGCCACTCTCCTCACTCAAGTTTTTATTTGGGAAATACAGTTACTGCTCAAAAAAATATGTTATTTGTGTAAACATAAAATAATGGATTTATTATTGTCTTATTTGAGTGAACAAGCACATAATTCTTTTTAAAGTATCATTATTAATAATCTTCATTATGGTAAATATCAATGTATTTAACCTACATAACATAGGGTCTTTGGGGTCCTGGATAATTTTAAAGAACAAGAAATTCTGGGAAGTCTCCAAATCAAGAAGTTTGAGAACTGCTGCCATAGAGGCATTCCACATAAGGCTTCCCTGGCTTGCACATTCTACATTTAGGTTGCATTTTCAATCTTCTTGCAATAATTTAAGAACCATGATTATTTGGTCAGGCATGGTGGCTCATGCCTGTAATCCCAGCACTTTGGGAGGCCAAGGCGGGCAGACTGCCTGAGCTCAGGAGTTCACAACCAGCCTGAGTAACATGGTGAAACCTTGTCTCTACTAAAATACAAAAAAATTAGCCTGGTGTGGCAGTGTGTGCCTGTAGTCCCAGCTACTTGGGAGGCCGAGGCAGGGGAATTGCTTGAATCTAGGAGGCGGAGATTGCAGTGAGCTGAGATGGTGCCACTGCACTCCGACCTGGGCAACAGAGCTAGAACCTGTCTCAAAAAAAAAAAAAAAAAAAAAAAAAGATTATTTTATAAAGTCCATAAGTCTTACTCACTGGCTCTGGGTTAAACCACTTTTGTTACCAATTTGACCAGTATACCTAGATATATTTTTGGTTAGGCACTTGGGCTTTAAATCTCAGAAAGTTAAGTAAGTCTGTTGATATCTCTAAGACACAATATATTATCCATAAAGGAACTAGAGTAGTACTGTTAAAACATGCAACAGATCATATCTTTCTTTTGTCTAGAGCCCTGCGTTAGAATCAAAGGCCACATGTCCTCAATGACCAAAAAAGCCCTAACTTCACTGGTTCTCATGACCTCTCTGAAAACTTATCTTACTACTCACAACCTTTACCGCTGCTTCTCCATCTACAATGCCTTCTCCTCTGTTGTGCCTTGAATATGCCAGGCTTGCTGTCACCTCAGAGCCTTTGTTCCTGCTGTTCTTTGTCTAGAATGGTCTTCACAAGATAGCCACATGGCTGGTTTGTCACTTCCTCAAGTGTTTATTCAAAAGTCACCTTCTTAAAGAGGTCTTCCCTACATACAATCACAAATTTTTACCTCCAAGACATTTTATACTCCTTTCTCTTTTTAATTTTGTCCTTGTTAACAGTTATCTCTACCTAATATTAAATCCATTTTTATTTATTTGTTTTTCTGTTAAAGTTCCACAATATAAAAAAATTTTTGTTTTATCCACAATAATTTTTAAGTATATATATTTTACTGCATATTATTGCTGTGGTTATTTCTCAATATTAAGTAACTAGACTAAAACAAGGCTGCTAATTTAAAGAACAAGGCTGTTCATAACTAGCAGATGGCAGTAAAGATGGAAGGCTGAGAGAGAGCTAGAGAAAAAAACATAATCAGTAGGAACAGAAAAGAAGTTCTAAAAAAAAATCCTAAGTATCTGGGTCCTGCACTTAGTCTAAGAAGTGACTGTGGTGCGCCCATTGGAATGTGGAGAAGGAAAGAAATGCCAAGAAGGCTCCAAGAGTCCAGTCCAGAGAAGACACTGGGTTGCCTTTCAGGTCTTTTAAAAAACAATGTCTTGATTTTTTTTTTCCAGACAGTTTATTTTTAGTGTATAGGAATGCTATCTCAAAAATAAAATAAAAATAAATATTTAGGAATAAATTTGGCCATAGAGGTAAAATATATGTACACATAAAACTATATAAAACATTAATGAAAACATCAAAGTCACAAATAAGTGGAAAGATATCCCATGTTCATGGATTCTAATAATTTTCAATATTGTTAAAATATCCATTCTACCTAAAGTGACCAGCAGATTCAATGCAAATGCTACCAAAATTCCAATGACATTTTTCACAGTAGTAGAAAAAACAATCTTAAAATTATCTACATATAGAATCACAAAAGACTGACTTGTCAAAGCAACCCTGAATGAAGAGAGTAAAGCTGAAGGTGTCATATTATCTAATTTGAAAATCTACTACAAAGCAATAGTAATCAAAGCAGTATAGCACTGCTGTAAAAGATACACATAGGTCAATGAAACAAAATAGAGAAGTCAGAAATAAACCCAGGTATGTACAGTCAACTAATTTTCAACAGGAGCAGCAAGAAGACACTATGGAGAAAGGATAGTTTTCTCAATAAATGATGTAGGGAAAAATGGATATCCACATGCAAAGTAATAAAATTGAACCCCTATCTTTTAAAAAATCAACTGGAAATGGGTTAAAGACTTCAACATTAGATCTGAAACTGTGCTTTCTAGAAGAAAAATAGCATAGAAGTAAAGATTCTTGACAATGGTCTGGGTAATGATTTTTTGGATATGACAGCAAAAACACAGGTATGAAAAGCAAAACTAAACAAATAGGACTACACCAAAATAAAAAGCTCCTCCAGGGCAAATGAAACACTAAACAAAATGAAATGGCTTGAGTTGGGAAAATATATTTGTGAACCATGTATCTGCTCAGAGGTTAATATAAAAATATGTAGAGAACTCACACAGCTCAATAGCATATAATAGTAATAATTATAACATCATTTAAAAATGAGCAGAGGAACTGAATAGACATTTTTCCAAATAAGACACAGAAATGAGTAACAGGCATTATGTAAAAGGGTCTCAACATCACTAATCATCAGAAAAATGCAAATAAAAATCACAATGAGATATCATCTCACACCTGTAAGGATGGCTGTTACTGAAAATACAGGAAATAACAAGTGTTGGTGAGGGCAAGGAGGAAAGGAAACCCTTGTACACTGTTTGTGGGAAAGTCAATTTGTGCAACCATTATGGAAAAAAAAGTATGGAAATCCCAAAGAAATTAAACATGAAACAATCATATGACCCAGTAATTCCTCTTCTATGTATATACCCAAAGGAAGCAAAGGCATTACTTGTAAAGATATTTGCTTTTCCATATTAATTACAACAATTATTCACAATAGTCAAGATCTGAAAACAACCAAAGTATCTGTTGACAGTTGAATGAATTAAAAAATTAGGTATATACAATGGAATATTTTTCAGCCTTTAAAAAGAAGATGTTGCCACTTGTAAAAACACGGATGAACCTAGAGGATATTATGCTAAGTAAAATAAGCCAAACACAGGAAAATTTATGTTCTCACTTATACGTGAAATTTTAAAAAATAATTGAAGACATAGAAACAGAGAATACAATGGTGGTTACCAGGGATGAGTTGGAGAAAGGGAGAAATTGGAAAATATAGGTCAAATAATACAAACTTGCAGTTACGTGGGATGAATAAATTTAGAGATCTAATGTACAATTTGAGGACTATAATTAAAAATATTGTATTATATACTGACAATTTTCAAGAAGAGTTGGGTTTAGATACTTTTGCCACAAAAAAAAGTAATTATATGATGACAGATATGTTAATTTGACTCTGGTGATCACTTCATTATATGGATGTATATCAGGATAAGTATATCAAAACTTCATGTTGTACACCGTAAATGTATGCAATAAAAATAATTAAATAAAGGCAAAATCTTAGAGCAGAAATTACAGAAATCTAAAGTTCCCTGGAAGATTTATAAGCTGCTGAAATATCGCAGACAAAAAAAAACAAAAACAGGTTTCAGAATATCAGGATATTTCACTCAGAAACTCAACTGTTTATCATAAAGGATTGGGGGAAAAATGAGTGCCAATGATGGAAAAAGGAAAAGGAAGTATATGAAATTCTAAATATTCCCAAGTTATGGGGAAATTAAATAGTATCCAGGCATGAAAAAGAGCCCAACTGGTGGCAAAAAATTACATCAGTTGGTAGCTATCTGGCAGCACCTGAATACTGGTAGGAAATCCTATTCCTGCCTCTACTGTCACTGAGGGTAGCCAGTCTGGGATTTGGGGGGTGGATAATTACAGCTCTGGCGATAGGATAGTCTGATTTCTTCTTTTTACCTTTCTCCAGCCTTTACATCTCAGGAGTCTACATTTCCGTAGTTTTCTACATCAAAGACTACATGAGTTGGCTGTTTACTTCATTATCTTGAATTTTCTGTAGTCTTCCTTCTCTACATCTTCTTTCAAATAACTGTTTCCAATTCTTCTCCCTTTCTCTTTAGCTTTCTTATGTATCTTTTCAAAGTCCTTGAACAATTTAATCACTTGCATAAAACTCTGAAGAAGGTCTCTAATATTGTCCTAAAATCTGAACATTTTATCCCTATATTATACATTTATGTTACCAGTACTACACAGTTTGTCTGAATTTTAAAGGCAATTATACTTGTAAAATGCTAAAGATCCCACATTTGTGTTTTAACATCCACACTTCTGTGATTCTGGTAGAAGTATTCACCCCAGATTCATTTTCACCCTTAGAGAATATGATACTGCTTTCGTTATATTCCCTTTGGCATGCCATGCAATAAAGCATCTGATATTTATAGCAATGCCCTTTTCCTTTCTACATACAAAGTGCCTTTAGCTGAGAATTTTGATCCTTGTTCTATGGAACACTGGGTTCTCAGTAGCATTTCTAAATTGGGGAATCAGAGTGCTAAACCTTTCTCTATTACCCATGTTCAATGTCACCTTTCAGACTGCTTTTCAGCATGAAAGATTTTTGCCACCTGTCCTCCTGACTGCTGCCAAGTCTAGAATATTAGCTATTGCTTTCCATTGAACCCTTCTCCTTGTCCAACCCTTTTCCTTGCCTGACTATTTTTCTTGGGCTGACCTGCAGCATTCAGCCAAAAAGCCATGACTTTAACCTCTTCAAATGTGGTTTTAATCAAACATACAAATATGTAACTGAAAAGTCAGTGAGTAATCCTAAGTGATTGTTAAATTAAATGACTATGCATTTGTCTTTAATGAATGATTCTGACTTTGAGGACAATCACTGCGCAAACTGCCTTTTGGAACAGTGCTCAACTATACCTCCTGCACACACACATGCACACACACACACACACACACACACCAATATATAGGTGCTGAAGGAGTTTGATTTTTTAACAACAAAATATTGTAGACTCTTTCCACATTATTGTCCCAGAACCCTTTACTTAGATTTTGACACAACTTGTGGTCTTCCACTGCAGTTATATTCTCCGTGATTTTAAAATTTGCCCCCTGAAATGTTTATACAAACACCCCAGTCTAGTCTCCCATCTCTGTTTCCCTTATGATCACACAGTTTCCATTATTCTCATTCAACAGCAGTTCATTTATTTGATCCTCAGTGCTTGTATATAACATGAGTTTGACCGACCCTCTTTGGATTACTCCACTCTAGTTGTGTACAGTCACTGTTTGGTGTCATTCTTCCTCCTCACAAGAGCAGCACAATAAATCCAAGGTCCAAGAAGCCTACCTCTGATGGCAGTAAAAACATGGACAGCTCCATGATGGCATTATTTGGTGCCCTGTCCAGTCATTTGTTGCTTGCAATGGCAGGCAAAAACATTGGTAAAACATATTTGGAAGGTCAAACATAATTTCCTATTCTATTCCTATGGTAGACTGAGCAGAACCCCTGTTTTGTGACTTCAAAATAGAAAAATCTCAAAAAGTAATATATTTTAGATAACTTTCCTAAATTGCAAATGTGTTTTGCCTCAAATAGTCCTTCCTCATGACCAATGAATGAAAACTCCTTCTTAGCCAGATTCTGAAAGGGTATGTGGGAGGATGGGAAGACAAATGGCATGTGAGCAAATAACTAAGTAAGAATGTCCAAAAAAAAAGTACAAGTCATTTTAGATTTTCACAATGAGAGAAGGTAGCCACATTTTTAAAAAACAAATATGAAAAGCAAGACTGTTACTTATCTAATTTCCTGGAAATTAGAAATATTTACAATAAAATATATTTTGAGCAGGTAGGAATTCAAAAATGATTAGCACTCAGCCTGTAATAGTGGCTATAGATGCAAAAGCACCTACATGTAAAAGTTTTACATCTGAACATGTAAAAGTCATCGGCAGTGAACTACATGTATTTTTCCATGTCAGGTTTAAGGCAATTTAAAAAGAAGTAAAAGTTCTTTAAAAAGGAGTTATTTGCTTTTCTGTTCAGTGAGAAAAATAAAAGCAAGGACTCATTTCAGAGGGATATAAAACAAAGGCATGTCTTAAAAACATAGCAACTAGGAAAGCTTTCACCTGGTGACCTATGGGCAAAAGGAAGAAGGCTAATGAGGGAGGTATCAATCTACTGTCTGGTGCCCTCAGAGAGGACATTCTAAGAGAGAGCTCTATGAAAAAAAGGGAGTCATTCCAAATTTGAACCAAATGAATCAAACATTATTACACCTGGGAGGGATTAGAATAAGTCTCTATAATAAATTCCTGTTTCTTTAGAGGAAAACATCTAAGTATCTAATTCTAGATCTGACACATAATAGAAACTTAGTAACTATTTGCTGAATAAAGTAAAGAAGAAAAAAATGGAGAGGTACTAAAAAATATATCCTTCAAGGATATACAAACATTATGTGAAATTACTAAAATTTTAAGTGGGTCAGAAGTAGTCAACCTGGACTGTAAATATGTCGTTGTTTAAAATCATTATACCATAAAGAAGAACCTGAAAGGTATAATACAAAATTAAGCATCACATGGAAACTCTCTTAGATTTCCTCTCTGACCATTAGTTTGTTCCCAGTACCAGAGATGAAGTTACCATTGCCATCATTTACTTGTGCATTTTTCTACATAAGTTTGTAGTGTAAGTAAAATACATTATTACTTCAATGTTTTAAAACATCTATATAAATTATATACTCTGCATTATTTTGCAAATTACATTTATTTTGCAATTATGTTGATAATATTCCTACATGCTAATAAGGGTAGCTTACTATTAGTTCATGCACTTTCATGACTATATAATATTGTATTACATAAAAATACCACAATCTAATTATTCATTGTCCTATTTCTAGTTGGAGGCTATTGCAAATAATGCAGCTATAAAAAGTTATAATTAATATGTCTTTACATAATTATGTTTTCTTCATGGTGTTTGCCTTTAAAAATATAAATCTATTCCTACACTGTTAAAGGCTATCTTAAATATGTTTTTCAAGGTACTCTTCTAAGAACTTGGAAGGTTTTCTTTTTGCATTAGTGGCTTTATCTACCTAGATTTAATTTTATGTACGGTATAAGGGGAAAAATGCAGTTTTATCATAAAAGAAATGACTGTATCATATCATCATTAAGTATACGTTTGGGCACATTCAATTTATCAGGTAAATTTAAATATTTATATTCTTGGTAAATTGTTTTTCTATGGCTGCTATAACAAAGTACCACAAATTGAGCGGCTTAAAATAACAAAAATGTATTCTCTCACATCTCCAGAGGCTAAGAGTCTGAAATAAAGGTTTTGGCAGGCACATACTTTCAACAAAACATGTAGAAGAGAATACTTCCTTGCCTTTGTTAGCTGCTGATGAATCTCAGCAATTCTTAGGATTCCTTGGCTTGTAGGTACATCATTCCAATCTCTGCCTCAATCATCAGATGACTGTTTTCTCTCCATGTGTCTCTGTTTCTATGTTTCTTCTCCTCTTCTTATAAGGACATTTGTTATATTGCATTAAGTATTTACCCATCTACAGTAGGATCTCATCTTAACTAATTGCATTTGCAATAACCTTATTTCCAATTTTTTTTAAATTGTACTTTAGATTCTGGGGTACATGTGCAGATCATAGAAGATTGTTGCATAGGTACATTCATGGCAAGGTGATTTGCTGCCTCCATCCCCCTATCACGTATACTTGACATTTCTCGCCATGTTATCCCTCCCCCTCCCTCTGACTGTCCCTCCACTATCCCCACCCACTGGATCCCAGTGTGTGATGCTCCCCTCTCTGTGTCCATGTGTTTTTATTGTTCAACACCCACCTACGAGTGAGAACATGCAGTATTTGATTTTCTGTTCTTGTGTCAGTTTGCTAAGAATGATGGTTTCCAGGTTCATCCATGTCCCTACAAAGGACATGAACTCATTGTTTTTTATGGCTACATAGTATTCCATGGTGTATTTGTGCCACATTTTCTTATTTCCAAATTAAGTTCACATTCTGAGATACTGAAAGTTAGGATTTCAACATACTACAATTTTGGGAAATAAATACTTAACTCATAAGTTTTAGCTTACTGAAAAAAAAAGAACTTTGACTCTTGGTGTGAAGCACTGAATGACTCAGATATGTGGTTGCACTGGTAATGGCAGGTGGGCACACACATGGCAGCTCCTGGTGTCATGATTTACATGCACCTCCTTGAAAGATTCTGGCCCTGACCATGAGAGCAGGGTAGGGAATGATGAAAATGACCATGACCACTACTTCCTGAACACAAATGTGCCATCTGAGGGCCTGGAGATCAACCCACTACCACTGGTGCCCATACTACACCATTGGGAGGTCTGAAGAGAGGCCCATTCCACCTGCTGGCACCCACACAAATCTTACGGGGACCTAGGAATTGACTCACCCCACTTGCTGCCACTGCCACGAACATGCACCATCAGGGTGTCTGAGGACAGAGCTGCCATGTCCACTGTCATCACTGCCAGCATCTGTGCTTAACACCTGAGGCCTGAGGACAAGTCCACCTCACCCACTGCTGTCTGTGCCCAACCATACTGTCTGGAGGTCTGGGGATCAATCCTACCCACCTGCCACAGCCTGCACCTGCACACATCATCAGGGCCTGAGGACAGGCCCACACTACCTGCTGATGCTTCCACCAGGTTTCACACACAGCATCTGGGGACACAAAGATTGACCCATTCTGTTCACTACTGCTGGTGTCTATACACCTGAATAAATGGTTTCATTCAGGAGCCTGAGAACAGGCCTACCTCACCCACTGTCACTGGCACCTGAGCAGAACATTTGAGAGCCTGGTGATTGATCCACCCCACCTACCTCTATAAGCATCTGCACATACCATCTGGGGGCCTGAGGACAGGCCTTCTTTGCTCACCACTGCTACCACTGGTGCCCAATTGCCAGCCTGCCTGGCATTCCCATCCCAGAAAAGCCTAACAACAGCCTCCTCTAACAATTGCAGTGAAAGCCACTGAGGAACTCACAAACACCACTGATGCTGATTACAGCTGAATAAATCATATGGATACTATTGCCTCCACACAGAATCAAAGCCAAAGCACCCTACCCAATCAACACTATAAGTCCATCTATAGAAAAAAAAAATCTTTTCCTAAGAAAGCCAACCCATAAGCAATGAGAGAAGCAACTGTTATACTAGATGCACAAATATCTACATAAGGACACCAGAAATACGAAAAAGCAAGGAAACATAACACCTCCAAAAGAACACAATATCACCAGTAACAAATTTTCTCCAAAAAGGAAATTTATGAAATGTCTGAAAAATAAATCAAAATAATGACATTAAAGAAACTCAGTGAAAACAAAAGAATAGAGATAAAAAATGCAAGTAAATCAGAAAACTAATTTATGATGTGAATGAGAAATGTAACAGAAGTTATTTTTTTTTAATGAAAACCTAGAAATCCTGGAATTAAAGAATTTAATAAATGAAATAAAAATACAATGGAGTGCTTCAACAATAGACTAGATCAAGGAGAAAGGCTTTCTAAACTTCATGACAGTCATTTGAAATAACCCAGTAAGACCAAAAAGAAAGAAAAAAGAATGCAAAAAGCCTATACAACATATTGGGTATGATAAAGCACCCAAATTTTTGAATTCTGAGATTTCCAGAAGGAGAAGAGATAATTTAAAGCATGGAAAATCTACTTAACAAAATTAAAGCTGAAAACTCCCCAAGTCTTGGAAGACATTCAGATTCAGCAAACTCAAATATCCCCAAACAGATTCAACCCAAAAACATCTTCTCCAAGGCACAGAAGTCAAACTTCCAAAAATCAAAGACAAAGAAAGAATTTTTAAAACAGCAAGAGAAAAGAAACCAATCACATATAAGGGAATATCGGATTTCTCAGTAAAAACTATACAGGTCCAGAGAGGATGAGATGATATATTCAAAGTGCTGGGAAAAAACAAAAAAAAAACAAAAAAACTGTTAGTCCAGAATACTATACCCAGAAAACTTGTCCTTCAAAACTGAAAGAGAAATAAAATCTTTTCCAAACAAATAATAAAAATGGAGGGAATTCATTACCATTAGAGTGGCTCTACAAGAAATTCTTGAAGGAGACCTACATCTAGAAGCAAAAGAATAATATCTACCATCATGAAAACACAAGAAAGTATAAAACTCACTGGCAGAGAAAATACACAAATGAAAAAGAGAAAAGAGTTAAATGTTACCACTACAGAAATATCACAAAACCACAATGAGAGAGAAAGAAAAAAACAAAGGATATGCAAAACAGACAGAAAACCACTAACAAAATGTCAGGAATAAGTCCTCACCTACCAATAGTAACCTTGAAGGTAAATGGATTGAATCCCCCATCTAAAAGATATAAAGTGAAATAAAGGATAAAAACCATAGTTCAACACTATGCTGCCTATAATAACTCACTTCATCTCTAAAGACACATATAGACTGAAAGTGAAGGGATGGATAAAACATTCCACACAAATGGAAACCCAAAGTGAGCAGGAGTAGCTATACTTACATCAGAAAACACACACACACACACACACACACACACACACACCAAAAAAACGACAAATCACCAACTATAAAAAGAGACAAAGAAAGCCATTATATAATGATAAATGAATCAATTAAGCAAGTGGTTATAAGTATACTAACTATATATGCACCTAACAACAGAGCACCCATATTTATAAAGCTAATATTAGATCCAAAGGGAGAGACTCCAATATGATAATATTTGGATATTTCAACACCACATTTTTCACACAGAACAGATTATTCAGACAGAAAATTAACAAAGAAACATTGGATTTAAACTGTATTTTAGACAGTTTAAAAATGGACCTAACAGACATTTATAGAGAATTTCATCCAACAGCTACAGCATACACATTCTTCTCATTAGCACATGGAACATTTTCCAAGACAGACCATATGCTAGGCCACAAAACAAGTCTTAACAAATTTTAACACATATTTAAAAATTTAAATCATTTCAAGTATCTTCTCAGATCACAATGAAAAATGAACTAGAAATCATTAAGAAGAGAAACTTTGAAACCTGTAAAAATACATGGAAATTAACATACTTCTGAACAACTATCTTAGCCTATTTTGCGTTGTTGTAAAGGAATATCTGAGCGTGGATAATTTGTAAGAAATAAAGATTTACTTGGCTCATGTTTCTGATGTCTGAAAAAGTTCAAGATCAGGTATCTGTGTCTACTGAAGGCCTCAGGCTGCTTTTACCCACTGAAAAAAGTGAAGAGAAGTCAGCATGTGCAGAGATCACATGACAAATCAGGAAGCAAGAGAGTGAGGAGGAGGTGCCAAGATCTTTTTCACAACCAGCTATCACAGGAACTAACAGAATGAGAACTAATCCTTCACTCAGCCACCAAGGGAGGGCATTAATCTGTTAATAAGGAATCCACTCAGTGACCCAAATGCGTTTTAGTAAGCCCACTTCCAACATCAGGGATCATATTTCAACAAGTACAAAATTGTATTTTTTGTTATCTACATAGTTTCAATCTTGCTTTAGAATTAGTTTCTAATTCTCTTTGAATTTGGATGTCCATAGAACCCACAATCTGGTGTTAATGATGGACGCTGAACTTAATAACAAATAAGCTAACTTGAGTGGTATCATAGTGCAGACACAGGACACTGTGGTGCTACAGGAGGACTTTGCTAAACTTAGGTCAGAAAATGCACTCCAGTGAAAGGGAAGACAAAATCTTGAAAAGAAAAAAGAGAGAAAAATCCAATGTTCTAATTGAGCCCTAAATAATGAGTAATTGTTAGCCATTGTGAATATGGATAGAGCAAACAGTGTTCTCAAGAGCTCCCAAGTAGAAGCTAACATTTCAGATCTGCATTTGGTTCATGGAGTTGGAATGAGAAAAATTAGATGAGACCTGGGATTAAAGCAGGAACCAGAGTGTGTAAGCCAGGGATAAATCAGATGTCAGTTAATCGTGAGCCATAAAAACGATTTGGGCATTTCAACTACAGACAATGAGAACCATTCTGCAAATCAGGTTGCTTTTGTTTGAAGCAGGAGAACTTCAAATTAAATCTGAAGTACTGCAGAGATCAGTTAAAGTAAGGGCCCCGGAGTCACACAACCTAGACTCGCTCCCCAGCTTCCCTAGTTTTAGAATGAATTTGGCCAAATGTTTAACTTCTCCACATGTCAGGCTGTGTCTGAGAAAGAAAATGACAACAGTACTCCATCTTAGAGATTTTTAAGATAACTTACCTGGTACTAAGTAAATACAGAATAAATTCTAACCACTATTATTTGAGTATTTTAAAAGCCAGCTAATAGAATGATAGAAAATTAAGAATTCAACTTTGAGGTAGAGAAAATGGTTAAAAGACTATTTGAAGTATTTCATATGAGAGCTGATACTATTACAAATTAAGGCAGACACTATGGATGCAGAGAAAATGGCAGACTTAAGAAATAACTTTATGTGCCACTCATTTGTTATTTTAATAACTTTCTTTTGATATACTTTGTATTGAAGTATTGTCATTTAATGTGACAATTCAGGTATCTTGATGTTACGTGTTATGTTATTTAGTTGTATCCGTCTAGAGCAATCTAAGTACACTGTGGCTACTCAATAAATAAAGTCTTGTAGAAGGAAAAAAAGGAGGATGGGGGAAAAAAAGGAGGATGGGAGGCAGAGAGGGGAAGAAAGGAAAGAAACAAAACTGGAAGGCAGGGAGGTAAGGAGGCAGAGAAGTAAGAAAGATTCCTCTAGCATATATAAGGTTTTCTTAGCATGTTAGTCTTCAATGGAATGGTATTAGGAAATGAAGACCAGGAGTCTGATTAGATTGTGTTTGAATTTCCTTGAAGAATTTGTGTTATACTTCAGATATTCGATTTGATGTAGATTCTCTGAGAATATCCTATAAAGTCTAGAAAGGACTCAATCATCCAGAGATACCCCAGTGTGTGTGAGGAACCCCTAGAAGAATTCTGGACTGTATCAGTCCAAAAGCCAATCTAGGTATCGCTCTGCCTGTCCGTGTTAATAACGGTATAGGTTACTTGCTCCCTTTTTCCTAACTTAAGCCTATGAAAAATAAAACAAAATTAATTTAGAAGATATATTTTCTTGTCTGTGAAAAATGTCCAGCAGGAAAATCTTGTAAATTGCAGTGATTATCTATTTCAATAATGACAAAATGTCCTAGTGACTAATTCAGAATCATTTCATGTTAGTGAAGAATCACAAAATTAAATAACTTATTCTTCATAACACTTTTTCTAACATAGAGTGTTTTGATTAACATTTAGTTTAACTGGCCAGGCACCACACCCGTAATCCCAATAATTTGGGAGGCCAAGGCAGGTGGATCACTTGAGGTCAGGAGTTTGGAGACCAACCTGGCCAACATGGTGAAACCCCATATCTACGAAAAAAAAAAAAAAATAGCCAGGTATGGTGGTGCATGCCTGTAATCCAAGCCATTTGGGAGGCTGAGGCAGAAAAATTGCTTGAACCCAAAAGGTGGAGGTTGCACTGAGCTGAGATCACATCACTACATCCAGCCTGGATGACAGAGTGAGACTTCATCTAAAAAAAGAAAAAAGTTTAATAAATTTTAAATTCTGAACAAGTAACTTAATTATCCAGGCCTTGAATTCTCATCTCTAATATTCTTTTATTATAGTGAATACACAACAATACTAAACATAAGTTGAAGCAGAGTATACATGCTATATTTTTTCCTAATCATTTAAAAAGTGGATAAAATGGTTACGCATGTACAACTGGAGTCCTACATTCTAAGAAAACTAATTAAAAAGATGTCATTTTCTCTGCTAGACTTACAAAGCTCACTGAAAGTGAGAGGAGTTGTTACCTTGCTTCTTTTGGGAAGTGTGACTGTAACATCCATAATCCCTATGGCATAGTTCTACAAACGTCTGAAAACAAAGGTCTCATTTATTTAAAATATAGCCAAATTACCAGTGAAATATCCTAGTAACAAAATATAGTCCCCATCAAAATGTGCTTAAGCTAACTCTGCACATTTTCCAGGCAGTTTTCTTTCCTGAGCCTACAAATAAGACTTTTGGTGTTTTGGCCCAGAAAGATGTGGATCTTTCTGCCATGCTGGTAACTTTGTTCCTGTTAGTCAAAGCTCTCTCCTACTAGTAACTATCAATACCACTTGACTAGTGCCAAAACATCCAAAGCCCTGGTTACCTGAACAAATCCTTGCTAGTACCCTGGCCTTTCTGAATAGCTAGGAGAAATTCACCACCATCCCCAGTGACATTATGTCTCTCTACTCCTATGAATAATAACTGGACAGGCCAGGCATGGTGGCTCATGCTTGTAATCCCAACACTTTGGGAGGCTGAGGCAAGTGCATCACCTGAGGTTAGGAGTTCAAGACAAGGCTGGCCAACATGGCAAAACCCTGTATCTACTAAAAATACAAAAAAAAAAAAAATTAGCTGGGAGTGGTGGTGGGCACATGCAATCCCAGCTACTTGGGAGGCTGAGGCAGAGAATCGCTTGAACCCGGGAGGTAGAGGTTGCAGTAAGCTGAGATCACGTCATTGCACTCCAGCCTGGGTGACAGAGTGAGACTGTCTTAAAAAAATAAATAATAATAATAACTGGACAACAATCTGCTCAAAGACACTAAGTTTCTTTACTTGACATCCATAGTTTAAATTCTGTCCATTTAATCCTTCTTCATAAATAGTCTCTTCCCAGTAGAACTGAAAGTGAAAATGTTTGTTCTCCTAAAGGCAGCTCTGTCCCTCTCCTATATCCACATTGATGTGATCTGATTGTTTGGTCCCAACCTTAGTCACAAAAATAGCTTGATATGGTACGTGTTTTAATCTTTTACATGGTCCTCTTCTTATGTTTCTTTGGCTTTTCCCCCAACATGCTTATAATGAAAACGAAACTTTTCCGTGCTCTCTCCCTCTTCAAATACTATAGTTATATAATTATTGAGCCAATACAAAATTCACTGAAAACCCAAATAGCAGTCATTTCAAGATTCCTTCTTTTAAAAATGTATACAGAAGCAATAACTACTAGATTTGAATATGTAAGAAACATCTAAAGGTACATATATACACACATACATTTATATCCTATATATATGGATGTCTATATTCAGTATAATTGACTTACTGTAGTTACACTGGAAGGAATTGTGTAGTCAATTGTTTTAAGTTATCCTCTGTAAGTTTCCAATGCTTTTCTTTCTAAGAGCAATGGTTTCCTCCTGCAAAATTTATGTAACTACTGAAGATTCTTCAAAAAAGAAACAAAAACTTTAAAAAAAATTTACGTTGTACAATACAAATTATCTTTTTGACATTTTAGTAGAATAGTTCAGACTACCAAAGTATTTTGCATATTCTATTTAATAGCAAATTATAAATGATTAAAAAGATGTATGCTATGTAATATAAAACTATTAATGTTAATGTTGACCGATTGTCCCAAAATTTCTACATATGTCTGGAATTAATGTTTTATAGAGCACTAGATTTGATGCCATTAATGCACTTAGTTGAAAAGGTGGCTAAAACTCAGAGTGTGATGTCTAGTTCTGGTACTGTCCTTTGCTCTGTGTATAAGACATTTATTTTTACCTTCACATTGCTATTGGGTGAGTGAAATGAACTAATCTATAAAAATAATTTGTAAAGCATAATATATTTTACAAATGAAATGCATTATAAAAAGAATATGGGCTATAAACCATGCAAGAAATGTGTTTTCATTATTTTCAGCACTCCGTATAATTAAAGGGGCTTGATGCTTTGGATGTAATTTCATCCATGAATTTTTGTTCTTGTTGGACAGGTGATTCTCATTATTACTGTTATTTAAATTTCTACTCTAGTAATGTCTCTGTTCATAACCAGCACTTAAAATCTAAGGCAAAACTGTATACTTTTTTTGCTCTGTCCTTTCTTGCTACCTTATGGGAGCATCACATCTGTGTGGGATTTAGTGGAGAGCATGGAGGGATCCCAGTGACTGGTCCCCACAGGGACAATCAGCCGAACTTTGATACAGCAGTGAAAATCAAGGGGTTTTATTCCATTTGTTTAAAATTTTCTCCAAGATGTAAAGATGATTGCAATCTAATTTGAGTTTATGTTTTGTTTCACATTATTCAGTGATTACAACTTTTAAAAACTTAAGATTTATGAATCTGAATGTGAGAATAGCAAGATCTTTACACACAATAAGATGTACTGAGATCTTAATATGTGAAAAGGTTTAAGTTCTTTACATATGTTAACTGGCTTAATCCATAAGACTTTCATAATTGAGAATATAATTTTCAGTCCCAGTTTAAAGATGAAAAATAGAGGCGGTAAATAATTAGATAGCTTATCTGAGGTCACACATGTTGTAAACAAGAAAGCTGGGCCTCACACTTCATTCGTACAGTTTGTCTCCACAATCTACACTTTCCAGCTACTAAACTGTACTTTTTTTTAAGGGTACTGATTTTTTTAAGGGAACTAATGATCCAACTGACTAAGGATTCATTGTCTTGAAACATTCTCTGGAAGGTTCAGAGAAGCCACTGCTATATATACACATGACACATTATATTTCTGAATATCTGCTGCCATCTCATTATCTCAAAATGGCTTTTCCACAAGTATTTTTGAAATAAAGCATCTGTACAAATGGCTGACTCATTCATCATGAAAATGATCAATAAAACCTGGTAATTTTCATCAACTGAATGAAGCATTAGAAGCAGAACTGTGACAATTTAAAAGTATATATAAATTCTTTCCGTAGATATATAGGACAGTATGAACAAAGATGAGGGATATAAAAGCTGACAGTGACGGTCACCGCTGAAAGGAAATGAGTGTCACAGAACACCACAGACTACAGTGTAATTTAATATTTTAAGTAGAAAATTAGAAGGATGAATCATTTTATCTAGTGCCAGATTTCCTAGATACATAATAAAATACGATGGAAAAGTGACTCCCTAAAATCCACAAAGTCACAAAGCCACCATATGAGAAAACCTATTAATGAACTTAAATGTGGACACCAAGAATAGACAGCAGGGAGTCACATTCTCTTGGGAAAGAAAAAAGAAAAGGAAAGAAGGGAAAATCCTCATCCAGAAAGAGTTTTGAGGAACCTGTGACATTTGTTCCCCCCTTCCTTTTTTGAGTCTGCAAGAAATTACACATCATTTCAGAGTTTCGTTCTGAATAGTTTTTGAAGCAACATTAAGTTTTTGAAGTGAGGGTGAAAATTGGGATTGTGTGGGCTATGTGGGTAAAGAAAGACTTGTTTACAATGATCGAGAAGACCAGCTCCATTGAGGCAACATGCGCTTTTGGAGATTCAAATCTTCCCTTTGCCAGTGATTCTCCACCCTGTTGAACACTAGAAGCCTTTCAAGAGATTTTAAAAATTGCAATATCCAGGCTGCACCAAAGAATAATTAAATTAAAAGTCTCGGTGTGGGACTCATGAGTCAACATATTTTTAAGGACGCCAAGGTTGAAAACTCTTTCTCAAACTTTAGCTTGCATCAAAATCACCTGGAGGGTTTGTTAAAACACAGATTCCTGGGCCCTAAGCCCCAGAGTTTCTGACTTAAGTCTGGGCTGGTATCCAAGAGTTTGTATTTCTAACAAGTTTTAAGCAGTTGCTGCAGCTCCTGCTGTTTAGGGAAATGAAAGGTAAGAATTTGACCTCTGCTACTGGGGAACAAAGCCACTATAAGAGGTAATCACATTGAATTGAGATGGGCTTGCTCCTAGGCTGGTCTGGTAGAGCTTGTGAGTATGCACCTAGTATGCTTCGATGAAGGCTAAACTATAACCTTTCTAGGTGTCCTAATCTGACCTATGATTAAGATCTACTCAAGATACTGATCTTCCAATTCATTGTCAACTAGGTATTATTTACACAATATTGGTAGTCTTACTGGAAATCACAGCCAGTTTAGCTCACTATACTTGCCTTTCCATAACCTTCTGAAGTAACGATGACGTGTAAGTTTGAAACTTTACAGATTCAGCGAAGTTCAATGTAAAAATTCCTGTTTCCCTTTCTTCCACTTAAGGTTAAGGTCCCTCCCTCTTAACTCCTACCCTCACTTCACCCTGCCCCCACATTCTTCCATCTCTCCAACTGTGCAAAAGAATTAGCTACCCTTAAAAAATGTATTAAATTCGAGGAAGAGAGATCCAAGATGGCCAATTAACAACAGCTCAGTATTGTAGCTCCCAGTGAAAGCGCAGAGAGCAAGTGGACGCCGCAATTTCAGACAAATTTCTGTGGCCCACAAACTGGGAGATTCCCGGTGGAGGAGCCACACGGGTCGCCAGGGCGACTTTTTTGGCCAGCGCGGCTGTTTTGCCGGCACCCTGGCACAGCGCTTCTCGGTGCGGAGTATACGGGACAGGGTGCCCTTTGAGTCAGGCTCGGCTGTCCCATCCCCACAAGGAGAACAGCAATTGGAAACGCTGAGGACTGAGAGTTTCACAGCAAGCACAGCCGAACTGGGAAGGTCCAGCTCTGTGGGGAAGGGGCATCCACCAAAGGAAAACTAAGAAACAGAAAAAACTTCATCACCGGGCGGAGAGATCCAAGATGGCCGATTAACAACAGCTCAGGATCATAGCTCCCAGTGAAAGCACAGAGAGCGAGTGGACGCCGCAATTTCAGATGAATTTCTG
>CAUYLG010038635.1:0-119977 GCA_963573385.1 Cacajao melanocephalus
GTATTCAGCATAGTATTGGAAGTTCTGGCCAGGGCAGTCGGACAAGAGAAAGAAATAAAGGGGATTCATATAGGAAGACAGAAAGTCAAATTGTCTCTGTTTGCAGATGACATGATTCTATGTTTAGAAAACCCCATCGTCCCAGCTAAAAGTCTTCTTAAGCTGATAAGCAACTTCAGCAAAGTCTCAGGATACAAAAATTAATGTGCAAAAATCACAAGCATTCCTATACACCAATAACAGAGAGCCAAATCATGAGTGAACTCCCATTCACAATCGCTACAAAGAGAATAAAATACCTAAAAATACAACTTACAAGGATGTGAAGGACCTCTTCAAGGAGGACTACAAACCACTGCTCAAGGAACTAAGACAAGACACAAACAAATGGGAAGACATTCCATGCTCATGGATAGGAAGAATCAATACCGTGAAAATGGCCATGCTGTCCAAAGTAATTTATAGATTCAGTGCTATCCCCATCAAGCTACTATTGACTTTCTTCACAGAATGAGAAAAAACTACTTTAAATTTCATATGGAACCAAAAAGGAGCTTGTATAGCCAAGACAATCTTAAGCAAAAAGAAGAGAGCTGGAGGCATCACACTACCTGACTTCAAACTATACTACAAGGTTACAGTAACTGGTACCAAAACAGAGATACAGACCAATGGAACAGAACAGAGGCCTCAGAAATAGTGCCACACATCTCCACCCATCTGATCTTTGACAAACCTGACACAAACAAGCAATGGGGAAAGGATTTCCTATTTAATAAATGGTGTTTGGAAAACTGGCTAGCCATACACAGAAAACTGAAGCTGGACCCCTTCCTTACACCTTATACAAAAATTACCTCAAGAAGGATTAAAGACTTAAATGTAAGACCTAAAACTATAAAAACCCTAGAAGAAAACCTATGTAATACCATTCAGGACACAGGCATGAGCAAAAACTTTATGACTAAAACACCAAAAGCAATTGCAACAAAAGCCAAGATTCACAAATGGAATCTAATCAAACTAAAGAGCTTCCACAAAGCAAAAGAAACTATCATCAGAGTGAACAGACAACCTACAGAATGGGAGAAAATTTTTGTAATCTATCCATCTGACATAGGGATAATATCCAGAATCTACAAGGAACTTAAACAAATTTACAAGAAAAAACAAGCGACCCCATCAAAAAGTGGGTGAAGGATATGAACAGACACTTCTCAAAAGAAGACATTTATGGGGCCAACAAACATATGAAAGAAAGCTCGTCATCACTGGTCATTAGAGAAATGCAAATCAAAATCACAATGAGATACCATCTCATGCCAGTTAGACTGGTGATCACTAAAAAGTCGGGAAACAACAAGAAATAGGAATGCTTTTACACCGTTGGTGGGAGTGCAAATTAGTTCACCCATTGTGGAAGACAGTGCGACAATTCCTCAAGGATCTAGAACCAGAAATACCATTTGACCCAGCATTCCCAGTATGGGGTATATACCCAAAGGATTATAAATCATTTTACTATGAAGACACATGTACAGGTATGTTTATTGCAGCATCGTTCACAGTAGCAAAGATGTGGAACCAACTCAAACGCCTATCAGTGATAGACTGGATAATGAAAATGTGGCACATACACACCATGGAATACTATGTAGCCATAAGAAAGGATGAGTTCATATCCTTTGCAGGGACATGGATGAAGCTGCAAACCTTCATTCTCGGCACACTAATACAGGAACAGAAAACCAAACACTGCATGTTCTTACTCATAAGTGGGAGCTGAACAATGAGAACACATGGACACGTGGAGGGGAACATCACACACCAGGGCCTGTCAAGGGTGGAGGATTAGGGGAGGGATAGCATTAGGAGAAATATCTAATGTAGGTGACGGGTATGATGGGTGCAGCAAACCACCATAGTACATGTATACTTATGTAACAGTCCTGTACGTTCTGCACATGTATCCCAGAACTTAAAGTATAATGAAAAAAAAAAAAAAGGAAGTGGGGAGATGGCCAAGCAGTTCTCACATGTGTTATCATGAAACCTAGATTACAAAAATCTAGGTTTCACTACACTGCTCTTACTGGAGACCAGACAACAAACAAGTACTCATTGGTTTCACAAGCTGCAGTGTAACTGGAGAAAAGGGGCATTCCTCTTTTGGAAATCTTAGCATACGTAGCTTCCCCGCTTTCCCTGTGGAACTCATGTCTCTTTGCACTAACAAGCTCCACTCCTTCTTCCTGCCTTCTCTGCCTTGTCCTTCTCCAGCCGTTGATGGCATCAACAGTGTGTTCTTGCAGTTCAGGCCCCTGTAGTGCAGTGGTGCTGGTGAAAATCACAGCATCCTGCGGACTGGTGCTGGGGCTGCTCCCGGCCTTCCCTGGGCTGGGCTTCCTCCTTGCCAAGTTGTCCCGCGTGTCCTCAACTGGCCCCTTTACCCATAGCACTCCCAGACCCTGACTGCTGCTTCAGCCTCCTCAGCCTCTGCTCTCTCTTGATTTCAGTAGATAGGGAAAAAATTAAGTCCAGCAGGCATAAAGCCCATCTCAACTTCCCACCCTACTGACTTCCACATGCAACCCTTTCTGTACCCATTCTCTTTCTTCCTTTTGTCTCCAAGGAAACGGGGACTTTCTGGCCAAAGTCAAGTCCCCACCACCCACTTCCACCACCTGTGCTCTTGACCCACGCGCCTCACTGCCCCCATCTGTTGTCGTCTACCTCTCCTTGTCCACTGATTCCCCTGTGGCATCAACATGACCAGACTCTCCTTAGAAGGAACAAACTCTTTTCCCTGCTCAGCTTTTGCCTCTAACCATTGTTTCCTCTTTAATTTGTGAAACCCCTTGGGTCATCTGCACACTTAATGACCCTATTTGTTTTCTCTTAACTCCCACTGATGGGCTTTTACCATCATCACTCCCTGACACATTCTCTCTCTGATATTATCAGTGAGTCCCTCATTTCAAATCTAGTGGCCTCTTTGAGTCTCTTCCCCATGGATGCCATTGCTGTGTTTCACACTGTCTGTCCCTTCCTTCCTCCTCCTAGGCATACTCTGCTTTACTTCTCCCCTATTTCCCCTCAAATACTTGGGGCCTCTTGGATTGGGCAGTTTCCTCTGCTCCCATATCTTCAGATTCCACCTATGTGACACTGACTTCTAAACCTACGCTTCTCACTTTCGCTTGTCCTCTGGATCTCGTTTCATATTTCTGACTCCCTATGGGGCAACTCTACCTGGATTCTCTGCAGACAGCTTACATTAGCATGTGCAAAAGCAAACGTACCTTTCCTAAACACCTTTCTACATTCCTGATCTCACCGGAAGGCTTCACCATGTACTTGTTGCAGAAGCCACATCCATGGCAGTTGTCCTGGTACCCTCCTTTACTCTCCACAGACTACTTACTCCCAAGTCATCACCTCTTAAGCTCTCTTGAATTGGTCCTTTTCTCTTAAATCACTCTCTCCTCTTCATCTCTGTTTGTAAGGCTGCTGCCTTGTTCCGATTCGTGTCATCTCTTTCCTGGATTGTTGAAACATCTACCTAACTGGTCTTCCGCCTTCAGTCCCTCCCACCTGCCAGTGTATTTTTCACATAAATATTTGAAAAACACAGTGATTATACTTAAAATTGCCCCATCTCTCTGCATTGCCCACACAGGATGAAATTCATTTTTCGATCTGGCCCCTTACCACCTCTCTACCTCGTATCTAAATCTTTATCTCCACCCTGTTCCTGCGATTAACCATTTAATTCAGCTTTATGTTTTGGGTCCGTGGGCTTATTCTGAAGTAGGCCTTCAGCGTAGTGGGGAAAAGAGCCTCTAAGGAAAAGCAGCCTCTGAACAGCAAGTAACTGCAGACTCAGCAGGGCAGCAGAGGGCTGAGGTGTGCCGCCCAGTCTCCACAGCACCACCCTGCCGTGCATGAGAGGAACGAGAGTGCCAAACAGCGTGGCTCCTCCTGGACCTCTTCCTGTTCTCTGCTTTCTCTCTCTGGCCTGGCCTTCCTGCTTTTCTCTCCTTGTCTAATACTTCCATAGCCTTCAAGCCCAAACTCATGCATCATCTTCTCCAGGACATTTTCCTGAAATCCTGACTGGGCAAAGGGCTCTCTCTGCCTCTGGGCCCCCATATTCCCAGGGCTTACCTCTCTGTAATCACATGCTGTATTTAGAAATGATACATTTAGAATGATTTATTTGGCCGTTTCAACCACCGGAACATAAGCTGTATCTTCTCAGATCCAATACCTGGCCCTGGTGTGCATTTGGGAGATGTTGTCATGTATTGAACTAAAGCCCACCTGAATGGCACGATATTTATTACTCATAGTGCCATGGACTTGGTCACTTTTGTGTCTATTGTAAAAAAATTTACTTGTGCAAAAGCAGAGAACATGGGAGACAGAATTGTAGATTGAGTAGACAAGAAAAAAGAAAAGCCAAAACCCATAAGTACTTGCAGCAAGTCTTAACCATGTCTGCACAGAAAGTGACAGCATGATCACCAAGATTGGGAATGACAACTGAGGCAGCAAAGCCAGGCTGATGGTCCTTGGCCCAGACTGTACCTTGGAATCACCTGGGGAGCCTATAAAAGATACTGATGTCTGCCTGCCCCCAAGAGATGCTGATATCATATGCCCAGATGGAACCTGGTCTGTATTCTTAACAGCTCCGCCAGTGATTCTAAGTATATACCCACCATGCTAGGCCCTGACATCAAAGAAGAGAGCCAGAGCTGGAGGAACAACAGGTCTGCAGTTAGAGGGAATTGGAGCCCTCAGTATCCCATAAAGCATGTTCCTGGGATGTGATGTGTGTGTATGTGGGTGTCTATGGGTATCTGTGTGTTTGTGCCCTATTGGTAGCATTGAGGAGGAAGTAAACTCTCTGCAGCCTCCTAGAGTGAATTAAAGCCTCTGATACATACATGCGCATATATATTTATATAGACATATGTGTGTACACATATATACGCACATGTGTATGTATATCTAGATATACATACATGTGTATGTAGATCTGTCTCTATATATATGTATGTATACATGCCAGGAAGAGGCTCGCCATACATATGTGTGTGTGTGTGTGTATGGCACATCCAGTGCAATCCAGCTTTCATCAGTAATGAAGACCTGAGACTTTCTCATATTAACCCCTCTGAATGAAGGTCTCAGTACCCCCTGTTCCCCTTGTTCTTGTACAGAGCAAGAGGGATTTTTAAGTTTGTTTGCCTCCAGAAAAGAAATCCTTTCATATTTTACTTGGTAAGCATTTACAAATCTTAAAATCTTACTTTCAGAGTCATCTAGAAAGTTAAATGGAGAGTAAAACAAAAATGGTAAAGGCAAACAGCTGGGGCCGTGTAATTTTGACCCACAATGAGTATGACCCGAAATGAAAATAAAAACTAATAAAAAGGTAATAATTTCCTAAATCTTCTGTGACTGGCATCATAGCATTCCTTTGGGCAAGAGAGAATAGTAAGGGTATGAGAAGAGAGAATTATATCATCTTGTATACCCAAAAAGCCATTCTGAACATTCAAATTCTAGGAGCTTCACTAAGTATCAATACAAAGATCATAGCTATACCTGTACTGTTTGGAGGAACAACAGGTCTGCACTTAGAGGGAACTGGAGCCCTCGGTGATTTGAGATTTGATTTGAGATTTGGTGTTGTCCACATCCCAGGTCTTAATAAAAGATGTGCGTGACTCGGGTGGCTCACTGAGCAATTCGTGGGTGATGACAGTATTCCGAGTATCTATTTGAATATGTATTTCCAGTTCTCCCCATAATTTCCAGCATGTCCTGAGTGAAATCACTTTGCCCCTCCCTGCACCTCCTTTTCTTCCTGTGAAGTAGGGCTCTCTGATCATCATCTGGTAATGTTTATGAAGCTCCATCAGACCTGTGTCTGGAAGACTCTGTCAACAGTGATGCGTGCTTGGTTTATGAGATGGTTACAAGAGAACGGAGGTGGAGGCAGGGTGCCAAACATGGCCAGAACTTTTATCTTTGACATTACAAAGAGGTCCTCTGGCTGAGGGCCAGCCTGGAGTTTCCTGGAATCTAAAATGCAGACATGTGCTTTCCATTGGTGGCGCGCCAGGAAGAGGCTCGCCGTACAGTCAGCCAGCACTTTACTTCCACGGGCTGCAGAGTCACTTGGAAGAACATCTGAGTCCTGGTGATTTTGTGCAGTATCTCTCATGGATACGAGGTGGGAATCTGGTCACCCCTCCCTCCTCCCAAACTTTAAAAAGTAGTGTTCTGCCCACCAGGCCTTAGTCCAGGTGATTGCCCTCTGGGGTGACCCACCCTTCAGCTTCCAGGGACAGATCTCTATGTGGATTAATTCATAGACTGCAGATTTTTTTTTTAAGAATAATTGAAGGAATACTGGCTTTTCTTCCACTGAGAGACAAAATAAATACAGTTCTAAAATTTTTTTTTAAAGGCTGAGATATTAAATTGATTCTTTGCCTCAAACAGTGACATGTTTCTTTTGAACCTGTGGCTTGTTTGACACATGGTCTGAGGATTTCAGCGCTGCCTTACAAAGTACTCGTAAAACTGGGGAATCTGTGGAGCCCAACTCTGAGGAATTAGGGGAAGCTATTGGAACCCTCCCTTAACTGATGTTAAGAGATACATTGTAATGTCAAATTAAATCATTTCTATAGATGACCCCTAAGATAACCTCCTAAAAAAGTATGTCAAGTTGTGTCCCAGGACTTGTTATTGTGAAGTTGTCATTGTGGACCCCAACTAAACTATTCCTTTGATTCAGAACCACAGATTAAATAATCTGATGTGCCTGCTTTAGCAGATAAGCAAATACTATGTTTACCCAAGTTGGGAATATTGCCTGTTAAAATCATTATACATACAAATGTTAAACGGAATGTGTGAATTAAATTATCATTGTCAAATTCTTGGGTTGGCAGAATGTCATACTGTATAGAGTGTTGTCTTGTCTTCAGTCCTGTATACTCTCTGTGCTATGGCCGGTATTGTTTGTATATGAGAAAACTCAACGTAAAATAGAATGAGGGAGGTAGAAATCAGAACAAAGGGGTTTACAATTTATTGCACAATCACAAACCTCAGAAACTCTCCTATCAGAATTTCAGGTCTCTTTTCAGAGACAACGTATACTTTATACATAGGGAACTAATGGAGTGGAAGAATATTCGTTTCCATCTCAATGGTAACCCTAGTGAAGTTTAGGGCAACCTGAGCCAGAAGGCACTGTTAGACTCTAGGCCTCACAGCTGGCCAGTGGCAGAGCTGGGATCCGGGTCCAGCCTGCTCAGTTCCACTTCCACAGTGCTGCCTGCCACAGAGTCTTACATGCCAGGAGCACAGAACCCACGTCATGCTAGCATTCATCCTATGTTCACATGTCTCTGGGGTGACCACGTCTAGCTTATCCTGACCTTCGCTATCAGGACATTGCCCCTTAAACCTCACTTGAATCGGCTCTGCTGCAGTTTAAAGCATTTTTATCTCTGTTTGCAGAGGAGAATGAGAGTATCTGTTCCGAAAGAAGAAACTGTAAAAGATGGAAACGTGGCAGATGAAAGGAGATGAGGGCTGCAGCTTTGGTCTTCATTAAAACAAAACTCACCCTGAAATCTAGAGGTGTACTTCATCTTAATGGCTATTGTCATGAGAACAATTTTCCTGCAAAACCTTTGCATTCTTCCCAGAGTCTCAAACCTCCCACCTTGTCATGTTTGCAAAATAGTCCTGGTAGGGCTTTAGTAGGAGTTGTGAGTATGGGTTTACAGCAGTCTAAGCCATCCATTTGGTAGTCTCTCTACAGATGGGAAAAGAATTTGCCTAAATGTGCATTTGCAAGCTGAGCTCATAGCCCTCTGTGTCATATAATCCCCATTATATGTTACTATATTAGGAACGGATCTTTCCAGTATGGGGGAAGGGGGCAAGCAAGTGCTTCTGTCCTAAATGTATTCATGGAATGTTTAACTGCCCTTGTATATCAGCCCATCATGCTAATTTTCTACAAAATGCTTTTCTACAAAAGGCTTGTTTTTAGCAAGCACCACTGACACAGGTAGGCTCTCAAACTGCCCTACAGGTATAGATGCATTCTTATTCACTCCAGGTTGACTTGATTTTGTATAAGCAAATGAGCTTATTTCTTTGAGAAGCAGTTTTATTCACTGGGATGGGAACATCTCGCACAGAGGGAGGGGAGGTGTTGAGGCCGTAGCTGGAATAGGCCTTTAGTGGTTCTGGAAGTTCTGACTTTACACCGTCAAGGCTGTGGTCCCTTTCCCGGAAGCCATGAAGGGAATATTCCCTTCCTTCTGGCAGTTCTGTGTAGCTGGAGATTGAACCTTGGAACTGCAATTGGTTGGGATGTGTGGCTTTGTAGAAATGAACCTTGGAACTGCAGTTGGTTTGGATGTGTGGCTTTGTGGAAATGGGCAGTTGCAGTACAGCCCAGGTTCTGCCTGAGATATAAGCTAAGTGGGCTTTCGGTGAATGGTGACAGTGACCGTGGGAATGTAAACTTAAGTGGAACCGAGCTGCTAGTGCCTTCAGTTGTTCCATGAGTTTTCTCCTTACCAGGAGCATTTTTGTTTGGATTGGGCTCACAGCCCCTAGTTGCCCAAGTGTTCCTCTGTTGGATCCAAGGGAGGGACGGGGCTCATCTCAGAAGAGGACATCCATCCTGGGATGAGCCAGCTCAGGGAGGTGGGTGAAGGAGAAGCAGGCGGGCACTTTGGGCTCTTGTGAGGATGCAAGTAGCTGCTTGGACTCAGAATTCAGAGCCCTGCCACATCCAGCTTGTGGACATCTGTTATAGGCACTGAGATCTCACAGTTGTATGAAATAGATGAACAAATAACCTTTTAAAGCCAACTGTACTTAATCTGTGGGCTGATAACCCATCTGGAGGACATGCTTTTCATCTGCGTCACAGTGACACTGCTGCAAGACAGGAAAGCAAGCATCATGAAACCCAGTGGAAAGTGCACAAGGGCTTGTGCCGTGGATGTCAGAGGCTGTCTGGTTTGGTTTGTGGTGGATGACAAAAGTTTGCTTGGATGACTACGCTGAGGAAGAGCCTTCCAGGCGAAGGGAATGGGGTGTGTGAGGCGTGGGGTCATAGCATAGTTGGGTCTCGGTTACATTGTAATGTTCTCCCTCCTCCACTAGGATCAACCTATTTTTTTCCTTCCCACCAAACAAAGCTGACTCTAGTCAGCCTCCTGTCGGTCCCCTGCCCTGTAGGGTGGGAATTGAAAACTCGGGCCACTGTGGCATTCAGGACATAGGTAACTCTAGAGGGCACAAAGGAAAGGATGAGAAGGTGCATCTACTTAGAGAATTGTTGCCACTGAAGAAATTCCACCTCAGGAAGGTTGAAGGACTTGCCAAGGCCACGCAGCGGTGTAGCAGGGATTTGGTTCCCCATCTAATGGCTCCAAGTCCAGCATTCTTTTTTACTAAGTTCTCTGAATCATTGTGTGCATTTGCTGATGATGAATTGCTAATTAGAACATACTACAATTTGATCGTGCTTCAGCTTGAGAACATTCCTTCCTTTTCCTTATTCCCCAGCCCATAATGCCCATTGACTGGTCTGTGGTTGATATAATAGCGAATGCTTTATTTTTAGCCACTATTTTCCCCCTCAAGTTACATTTGAACTGCTTTCAGTTATTTTTGCCAAGGAGGTGGAAATTGAGTCCAGCAGAGATGTTTCCTGTTAATCATAAAGGTTTTGAGTGATGTTGTATATTAATCTACTAGTCCTAGTATATTGCCCAAACCAGAGTACCTCAGTCAAAGACACTGCAAATTAAACTGTGTCCCTCGTAATTTTGAATTTCAGGACTTTGCAATCTCTCTCCTGTGTGCAGACACTGTATTTGAACCTCATTCTACTTATAAAAAAAAAAAAACTTTCTTCCTTTTAAGACATGAATTATCGAATTACCGCAAAAGTTTATGTGTTCATTAATTGTATTTTCATCCTATACTCCGTCTCTCTTCAATCCAGTCTAATTTGAGTTTGCATGAGTATTGGATAACAGGAAGTACTGGAAAGCAGATTACCTTTCTCCTTTTCCTCTTCTTTTTAATGAGAACCATCTGAAATTAGCCCAGCAGAAAAGTTTCAACATCAAACACTTGCAAGCTAAGTGAATACATCTGTTCAAGTGTTCCAGATGCAAGGTGGGTCTGGATGGATGCATGTGATGTTTAACCTGACAGAGCCAGTGGTCACTTTCCTGAGTTTATACTCAGCTAGCCTTGCTGGATTCCATACTTGTCCTGCAGAAGAAACTTAGCCTTGTAATTCGCAGTGACTAATGGTATCTGGCAGGTATACTTCCTACTCTGAAACCTAAAAGAAGCTTTTGGCCAACTGAATGTAATTGTGTTGAGTGAGGCCATTGTATGTGGTGGTGAGATTATCTCATATCTTTTGGTACCTATTTTTACAGTTAAGGAAATGATCCTGGGGTACTGATTCAGCAGCTAAGTTTGAAGGAATGTAGATGGCCTCACTGATTCATCCAGGGATAGATGGAGCCAGGGACCCCTGGGCCAAGAGAGCCGTTAGAAACTCAGGATGTCTGAGGTAGAAGCCAGGAGAATTAACCGAGCCCACTCCCCACATAATCCTTGATGCTGTGGTCAGAAAGCGTGGGTCCCGAGCCAGTGTGGGATTTCCTGTGTTGTGGGAGAGCGTCACACTTGGGTTCTAAATTATGACCAATGCCAGCTGTAGTAGTTGACAAATCCCCACAGCTGCAGTGGGAACGTATCTTTCTCCCCCTTGATCTCAGTGTGCTAATGTTAGAGTCCAGGTAGAAGTGTGCTGCGAAAAGAACAGCCTGTTGTCTTGGTTGGGCTTCTCTTTGTTGTTATGGAGTTCAGGTATTTTATTCTTGTCATACTGTTACCCGTGGGTTGTGGAAGACCACTTCTCATTCAGTCTGTCACCAAATATTTACTGAGTGACTTACCTTGCTGGCACTGGGAGTACAGATATGATGAGGTTATGGTCCCTCAGGGCGTTCTGAGGCTACCTGGGAGGAGTCCTGTAGATCATTAGTGACAGCTCAGGGCTGGGTGGTGCAGAGTGGCCTGGAGGGCCAGACTAACCCAGAAGGCAGAACCAGAGAAGGTTTCCCGATAGAGTTATCAGGGGCTGTGTCCTGAAAGGACAAACGGGAAGAAAGCTGAAGATGTAAATACAGTGGCGAGCCCAGGAGACAGCGGGAAATGCATTCTGGGTCCCGACAGGATCCACGGGAAGGCGGGAAATGCGTTCCGGGCCCCGGCAGGATCTACAGGAAGGACATTTAAGTTGAAAGAGTGAGTGTAGTGCAGTAAGAGAGAGACAGGCGTGGGTAGGATTTGGGGATGGAGCTGTGAGGGGAAAGAATGGGGTGACTGAATTGGGAGGGTGATATTAAAAGGGCTGTGTGTTCAGAGAGAGATTGGAGACATTAGACTCACTCTTGCCTGAGAACAGCAGCACCGTTCTGCCTTTAATGAACTATCTTCTGATTTTACTGTTTAAAATAAAGACAGGCTTTTGAAGGACTTTTCTGGGCTGTGCAAAAGAGTGGTGAGCAGAGGTAGCGCTAAATTGGCTCTGCACTACTGAAATCACTAGAACCGTTCATAGAAAAGAATGTTGGCAGTCATCTAGACCAGCCGCTCCTTTTGCAGGCGAGGAAGCTGAGGGCCAGGAAGTGAAGGCTTGCCCAGGGTCATACAGTGGGTCAGGGCAGAGATGCTGCCAGTGCTGGAACCAGCAGGTTCGTAATTCTGTCATTTCCCAGGAAGGTCAACTTTCTTAGGAATCCTTTTGCTTCTAGGATGAATTATTTTTAGCATTTGTAGAAAATTCAGCAATAGTATATTTGATGTTTAAATGAATGTAAAATACATGTTTCTATCCTCTAAAAACAAATTTCAGGACTCACCCATTCAAGCTCGTTTTACGTGCTACAAGTAAAATTCAAAGATAAATTTTTTTCCTAAATAACTTTGTCCTGAATTTTATCAAGTGTTTTTGTGTTTGGATATGAAATAATGGAAATAAGGACATAAAGTTACTAATTTTATACCTCAAGGACTGTTAAAAAAAAAAAAAACCCAGCAGTTTACTTTTCACTTGCCAATTAGAAAAGTAGATTTAAATTATGCTTCCCTAAGTAGTTTCTCTGTTTCTGTACCCATGTCCTATTTATATACCTATGCAACTGAACGTTTTCCTCCAGCTTGGTGTGGAGAGAGAGGAGGGGAGATAGAGCCAGTGTAGGCATTGCTGCAAGGAGTAGCCACAGCGGGACGGGGAGGGTTAGGGGAAGTGGGGAACCTGGGAGACAGTTACCGTAGTGGAACACCCCAGGGAGTTGATAGCTATTAGTGAGTGTAGCTTTATCTAGCTCCAATATAAAACACTCTCAGAGGTATCATTTCTAAATGTTTAGGAGCAGTTTCAAAGCTTGCTTGCTCTTCTGTTAAGCAAATAAAGGCTTAGGATCAACCCAAAAGAACAGCTAATCAGCTTATGTTCACTGGTGGCAAATACCATTGTGATTGTAATTCTCACATGAAATTGTTTTTGCCCTGGGCTGTGGTCTCACTCTGCTTGATAGAAGAATACAGGATCTGCTGTGGGTTCCATGTTGGAGGATTTTACTCTCCTCTTTCAAGTGCTAGTCGAGGAAGATCTTGGGAAACATGGGTTGAGGATATTTTGAATTTATTAACTCACAGACATGAGTTTCACCTTCTAAGCAAGTCCAGGAGAGAAATTTAAGATGAAGATAGTGGAAAGAGCATGGAGACAGACCTGGGTTTGAATCCTACCTCTGACAATTAGGGCTAGAAGGACGTTTGGACCAATTATGTAAGCTTCATGACTATCTTGCATCTCATTTGTAAATTAGAGGGATTGATGCCTTCCAAAGGTGTTGCGAGGAATAACTGAAATAAATACAAGATACATCAAATCATTACCAAGTTTAGTTCACTTCTTCCAGATCCATACTATAGACATTAAGCAGAGAGTTTGTTACATACAAGACTCTGGGCTAGATACTTGGGAGAGGCTGGATCAGAGAAGAATGAGACCTATATTCAGCTCTAAAGAGCTTACAGTTAAGTGGGGGAAAATATGAGGTACACACAAACTGTAGTCCACAAGCTCTGGCTACACTGGCCTCTGTTGTTCCTGGAATATTCAGGCATGCTTCCACCTCAGCACTTGCCTCCCCACACCCCCTGAACTCCTGTCTCCTTTACCTCCTTTAGATCTTTACTCAAGGATCATCCTGTTTAAAATGAACTCCCTGCTGCTAGTATCCCATTTCCTCTTCCCGGCTTGCTTTTCCCCCAACAAAATGCGTGTGTGCGTGCGTGTGCACGTGTGTTTTCTCTTGCTATGTGTTCCACCTGTCTCTTCAGTATGAACACCACGATTATCTGATTTCTTTACTGCTCTATCCCTACTGCCTAGAACAGTGCCGGGTTAGCTACTTAATAAGTGTTAATGGAATAAATGAGTGATCTAACTAATTAATTTCAGGTACAGAGAGGGCCAGGCACAAAGAGCCCCAGTGGCTAGAAGAGCAGAAGGTCTGTTAGGGACTAAATTAATTTTCTATTGCTGCTGTAACAAATGATCATAAATATAGCATCTTAAAACAACTCAGATTTAATATCTGCCCAGAGCCTGACCCAAGTCTCAGCGGGCCAAAATCAAGGTGGGGGCAAGGTTGTCTTTCTTTCTGGAAACTCCAGGGGAGATCTGTTTCCTTGCCTTTTCCAGCTTCTGGTTAAGTTCTTCTTACAGCACGTCACCCTGACCTCCTCTTTTGCCTCCCTTTTCTACTTTTAAGGACCCTTGTAATTATATTAGACCCACCTGGAAAGTCTGGGCTACGCTCAGCTATTTTAAGGTCAGCTGATTGGCAGCCAATCAGCCTAATGGGTAGGCTTTATCTGGGAGGCAGTGGGAAGTTGCTGAAGGCTTTGGAGCAGGAGAGTGAAGTGATGGAAATGAGTGAGACTGTCGGAGATGAATATGGGCTTAGAGCAGGCAGTCGGAGGGAGACTTATGTTTGCCTTCTTAAAGGCATTTGATCGCCCTCTTCCGTGTACACAAAGCTAGGGATGTTATTTAGAAATTCCTCTTTTTAAAAAAAAGAGTGCATTTATGGTCTTTTTAAAAACCACTCTATCACACATATGCACAGCGCGTACACATAGAGGCCCCCAAAGCCCTGTTACATAGACCCAAGTGCTCCCATCTCCTCACACACACACCCACTGCTTCAGCCTGAGAAAGAGTCTCAGGATCTCTTTTCTGTGGTTCTTAGTGTCCTGTTTCTTTTTTTTTTTTTCTGCCCTGGCACATTTGAGTGATGTTTCTTCTCCCCAGAAACACAGGCTTACTCTGGCAGTTGTTCTCATGGGGTGGTTCCATAAGCCTTCTTTAGCAGGCACGTAAGAGTCTCCAGGGAGATGTATGGAGTATGAGAAAGTCCCTCCTCCCTCACCCTTAAGGTCACCCCCACACTGGCCCTGCTTTCATAGAATTTCTAAGATGGTTCTTCTCCCTGACACCCACTGAAAGTCTCACGGTTGTTGAACACCTGATTTTGAACAGTGTCTTACAAGAGTGCTTACCCTTTGATTAGCCACTTTAAAGCAGCACTGTCCAGCAGGACTTTCTGCAATGACATAATGAACTGTTCTATATCTGGGTTGTTCAGTGTGCTAACTCCCAGCCACATGTGGCTGTTAGGTTCTGGGAATGTGGCTGCTGCAGCTGAGGAACCGAGTTTTTAATTGTTTGAATTAACTTAAATTGAAATAGCCACACCTGGCTGGTAGCTACCTGTTAGTGCAGCTTTAAAGAAGCAGGACTTGCTGAGCATGCTGAAGAGACCATAGCAGTATCTGTGGTAAGCAGAGTAGTATTTGGCAACCATATAGCCTTTTGGAATCAAACAGACCTGGGTTGAAATTTTGGTTCCAAGCTAGTGATTTGAAGGTAAGTCACTTAATCTGAGTTTCAGTTTTGTCATCTACAAGCTGGGTATGATCAGTGGTATATTAGGGAGAAAGATGTTAGGTACTCTGACTTGAGGGGAAGAATATTTCACCTCTGAATTGCTGCACATGATAAACATCAGACCTACTTTTCATTGGTTTTGTTATTTTTCAGTATTCTATAGACAGTGTGCCCTGTCATTCCCTGACCCAGGGTAGACTTCTCCTACTCCCTGCCTGTGTTACCCCATGGGGTATAATCTTATGTAAAAGATTATACGTAAAAGAGCTATATGAAGATAAATCAAGACAGTATCAGTAAAGCCTTCAGCATTGTACACACGTGGTTTTCAGTCATTCAGCAAGTGCTGATTGAGCAGCTACTATGTGCCAGGTACTGGGCTAGATGCCAGAGATACATTGGCAAATGGGAAACATAGAGGACCTGCTTACTAAATGGGAGGGCAGACATTTAATACATGGGAGTCAATTTTATTTACTTTTGAATTTTTTCAAAGTTTTGGGATTTTGTTTTTAGGTGGAAGTCAGAATTGGTTCACCTGCGTGTAGTTGGACTTTATACTTAATAAGGTTCTATCTGTGGGTCTCCTAACAATTATTTTATCCTATTCCCCTTTTATTTTTGTAAATACCAGCTTTATTGAGGTATAAGTCACTTATGAAGAAATTCACCCAGTTAAACTGTACAATTCAACGATTTTTAGTCTCTGCAGAGTTGTGCAACCAGCATGGTGTCCATTTTAGAGCATTTTTATCACCCCAAAAAGAAACCCCTACCCATTAGCACAGACTCCCCAGTTCCCTTCAATCTTCTTGGCTCTAGGCAACCACTAATCTACTGTGTCTCTCCATATTTGCCTGTTGTGGACATGTCATATCCATGGAATCATACACATGGTCTTTTGTGATTGGCTTCTCATTTAGCATAATGTTTTCAAGGTTCATCCATGCTGTAGCATGTATCAGTACTTCATGATAGAATAATAATCTGTTGTATGGAAATACCATATTTTATTATCAGTTGATAGACACATGAGTTGTTTTCATTTTTTGGCTACTGTGAACAATGCCGCTATGAGTATTTGTGAACGAGATTTTGTTGAACATTTGTTTTCATTTCTCTTGGGTAGATGCCTAGGAATAGAACCGTTTATGTGGTAACTCTAATTGGTAATATGGAAACTCAATGTTCAGCCGTTTAGGGAACTTCCAGAGTGTGTTCCAAAGCTATACCATTTCGTGTCCTCATGAGCAGTGTATGAGGGTTTCAGTTTCTCCACGCCTTCACCAACCTTTGCTGTTATCCTTTTTTATTATAGCCATCGTAGTGGGTATCGAGTAATATCTCACTGTGGTTTTGCTTTATATTTCCCTGGTGATAAATGATGTCAAGCATCTTTTTTATAGGCTTGCAGGCTATTTGTGCGTCTTGGAGAAAGATCTATTCGGGTCCTTTGCCTATTACTAATTGAGTTATTTGTCTTCCTTTTCTGGCCTGAGCAGGACGCTGATATGCTAACTGGTGATGAGCAAGTATGGAAGGAAGTTCAAGAATCCCTGAAAAAAATTGAAGAACTGAAGGCACATTGGAGTATCCTTTCACCTGTGGATTGAGTTGGGCTGTTGGGACTGTTTCCTTTTTGTCTTGAAGCCCCGTGGTAATCAGGCCAAATGCCAGGTTTGACTGCTCCATGAGCCAGTGGTTTCCATTCTGTTTCATAGTCACAGGCTGCATCCCTGACCCCGGCCAGCAGTTTGAGTAATGATAAAGAAGAATGTGGCAAGATCAGCATGAATAACAACTCACTACCATTAGGTAATAATCAAAATTTGGGGCCCAGTGGTAGTAGGAAAGTAAGTAGAAGCCTCTTTATCTGTAAAAGGTAACAAATTCCTCAATTCTCTCCTCCCATAACCACCTACATCTCTAGGAAAGAATAGCGTAAAATCTTTATAATTCAGTGCCATTGACTGTCAGACCTAGAAGCGTCATATTAAACCAGCCACAACTACAGTGGCAATGGGGATTGCTGCAGATTTTCTCAGCATGACCACAGGAGGCCAAAGTTCATGAGTAATGAGGGTCACTTAGGAGGAAGGTCATCTGGGAAGGCTCCACTGATATTTTACTGTGCAAAAGATAGCCTGAGTCAGGGGCAGGGTTCGAGTAGGCAGAGGCTGAGAGGAGGCCACGCCTGGAGCAAAGCTGCTGAAGGAAACCACAGGCAAGAAGGAAGAGATCAAAGTACGTGAAAAGATTGCAAAAGGGCATTCAGATGCTTTGGGGTAAATGATATCCCTTGCAGTTTGCTGATGATGCTGTTTAAAGAGTTGTGAAGAACCAGAGAGGTACTTAGAGGGATGTTTTCATTTTTAAAGGTGAAGGACGTAATTTCTGAATCTGTAGCCCACTGAATTTATTAGCAGTCTTAGTAAAGAATCTAGGATTGGTTTCTAAGGAATGGAAAGGAAAGCTGCGATCATCACGATGCTGTGTGGCTTTTCCAAGAACAAATGAATCCACAGAGTCATGGCTTTCTTTGGTAAAGTTTGTATCGGGATTTTATGAAGGGATTTGATGAAAAGTAATCAAGAAATGTATGTCAGATGTTAGCAAAGCTAACTGAATAGCTACATGGAGAAATGATGCTGAATGCTTCAGTGTTGTTCTGGAGTGCCCTCTTTCCATCTTGGTCCTCTTTAATTCATAATTCCATACCTTGAATGAAGATAGATAGGACAGGTTTATCAAATCTCCAAAGTGACATAGATGGGGAGGATAATCGAGGGGGGGGGATGCTAGAATCGATATCTCAAAAGAAAAGACCACAAAAGATCCCTAAAGGTTTAAATGGTGTCCAAGTTTTAAAGAGATGAAATTTAACAAGAGCATATATAAAATTTCTATTTGGATCAAAAAGTTCAAGTATATATATATATGCATAAGACCATGTGAAAAAAATTTAGGGCTTCAGCAAACAGCAAAATTTAACAGCATTTAAGAGTTTAATATGATCTCCTTAAAGATTACTATCCTCTTGGGCTGCATCAGTGTAGATTATGAAATGATAAAGATGATAGTATCGGTCCGATTATTTCTAGAAATTTCCAATCAGTTTGAGGTAGGAAGTATTAATAGGGATCTAGAAAAACAAACTTGTTTTGAGGGGTGGAACTGAAATTAAAGAGGGATTTGAAACCCTGTCTATGATCAGACGGAAGACACTGGGAAAACATTCAACTCTGGAAGCCCCAGGTCCCTGGACATGGGCTCAAAGAGCCTTTGTTGCCAGAGGAGTAGACTTGTTCTGTGTGGTCCCTTGCAGCTGCGCTGGGGCCCATGGATAACCCAGCTGGAGTTCAGTTTCAACTGGACAAGGTGTTACTGAAAACTGACTGTATGCTGGGTACCTTGCTGGTCATAATTCACCCGATGGTTCAGACAGAAGTTAGAAAACACAGCCCCACACTCACTACTCTCCTGCAGAGTGGGGTAGTAAAATGTTGATTCATACGTGTTTTGGTAAAGATACAGACTTACAGGGGCATCAGAGATGCAGTAGTCAACTTTGGGAGGTTAAAAGATTTCACAGAGGAGGTGACCACTGAGCTGGGTCTGGGAGGATTAGCAGGAGCTCACCAGGCCAACCAAGAGGAGAGGAGCCCAGCACAAGGAATGGCCTGTGCAGAATGTGAAATGCCGTGCTGCCGAGAAGTTGCCAGCTGTTTGACAGCATGAGGGCCGTAACTGCCATGCCCAAACTAGACTTTAGGTGAGAGGGGCTGTGGGATGATTTTTTAAGCGGCAGAGTAATATGATTAAGTGAATGAAAGCTCTGTGGTCTGACAGTCTTTGAGTCTCAGTAAGTTGATTAATTCTCCAGTGAATTTGCTTTGCTTCCCTTTCTTTTTTCTGCTGACCCTCTTATGGTCACTTAAAAGTATTCAGGAGAAAAAGTGTATCTGTTCTGTCCATTAGTAACCTCCTCTCTTTGGGTGGGCCCTCTAGCCCTTCTTAGGTGTAGAGCTCAGCTCGTTACTGGAACAGAGTGACTTGCAGTAAACACCACACAGGTGCCAGGGACTAAATCTTTGAGCAAATACATGTCAGTATTAGCTTGGAGGGAAAGCCTTTTAGTTAAAATTATTCCATTTTTTTGCTCACTGGGGTGTTTTGCAGGAGAGGTTTTGCCTCGTTTGCCAAGCGACAGTTGCCAGTGTTGTGAAGGGAAATTGGCACATAGTCCCTTCCAGCTTGCTGGGGGATAAAATAGATGTATTCCTGTGAGTGGCTGCAGAATGTCACATCTGGCTTTTACTTCTAAGGCTTGTCACCTCAAACCTCTTTAGAATAAGTTGGAACATATGTAAATGAACAGGCAAATAAGAGTAGAGGTCAAACAGCACAATGTTGAAATAAAGTCCAAGTCTTGCCACAGAAATGTCTAGCATTGTGTAAGAGAGAGCCATTCCTCCTGACAGTTCATCAAATATCTAATCCTGGAATGAAAAGCCACAGAGGTTAGCCCAGCAATCTGTTACAAAATCAGTGCCTTGCCTGAGATGCTGCTTCCTCAGCCTCTAGGGGATACATTCAGCAAACTTTAAACATACGTGTCAGATGAATATGAGAGAAAATCATGGACTCAATTTTCTTCAGGAAATGTACCTTTTCTGGGATCAGGGTCAGTTCCTCCAAGACAGGACTCATCCTCAAATTGTAGGGGTGTGACATAAAAGGCTTTGCGCTGTGCACTGTGGTGCTTTAAATTCTCATCAAGGAACTCATCTTTTGGAGTAGGATACTGTGCCTCCCAGAGGCCTTTGCTGGAAAGAAAATACATTTCCTGTGAAAGCTCATAAAGGTATTAGTCTCCACTCTCAGGAGTGGCTTGACTGGTTTATTAGAAGTATTTGCTTATGTCTTGGAAAGCCTTGTCCTGAGGAGGGTATGGGACACTCGAAGAGGCAGGTTTTGCTGGACAGAGAGGGAGAAGGGAGCATCTACAGTGGGCTGCCTGATCAGGGCTGGGCTTGCTGTGTTAGGACATCAATGGAGAAGGTTTAGAATTAGGGGCAGGGGATGACGCAGAGAGCATGGATTGCAAGGAGACTAGGTCAAGTGGGAGGGGAGGGGTGTGGGGGCGTGAAGCGAAGTTCAATCAAACTCAGTCCGCTGAGACATTTTCTTTACGTCCAGTCAGGCTCAGAGGTCGTGACGCAGAAGGGAAGGTGGAAGGCCCTAACGCTTGTGTAGAATATCCTTTACGCATGCCATGAAATGTTTTCCCGCTGTGCCTCTGACACCCAGAACTCTACCTGGCTCATGATGGGACACACGACAAATCGAGTCATTCTGCATACAGTATATTACTAATTCTTATGTTGACGTGAGGCATTTTTATTTCTGGCCTATCATAAAGCACTTTGACTTCCTCAGAACCTCAAATCTGACAGATGACAGGACTAGCTTAGATTTGAATCTAGCTTTGCTACAGTCAAAGGCTAGGCTGCCGCTTTTGATCTTCAAGCCTTTTCCCCCTACTGTAATGACAACATGTGAAGCAGATAAATGTGGAGCTCCACTGGTTGAAGGTGGGACAGGAGTGAGAGAGGGGTCAGTCCCAGCCCGGCACCCTCCGTGGTCTCTACCTTGCCTAACACAGCGCACAGCAAAGAAGCTGAGGTCCTGGGGTCCTGCTCTCCAGCCTTTGCCTTTTTTCCCAGGTAATTCACCTGGGTGGGATTCAAAGCACGCTCCATAAACCATGTCCTCAGTCCTCTGACTGCCTCTGTAAGACAGGGAATATCCGTTTTCAACAGTGAAATCACACCAAGGCTACATGAGATTAAGTTATTGACTCATGGTTAATCAGAAAGTCAGTGTTACTGAGGAGTGGATATTGAGTCTTCTTCTCATCCTTTTTAAAGCATCTTTTCCCCTTGCTAGCAATTTACGTGCAGAAGCCCCGTTCCTAATGTTGTCTGTTATTTTGAGGGTTCAAAATAAGACATTTTAATGTACTTGGCTTGGGTCACTTTGGCTTTCTAATAAAAAAAAATGAGATCCGGTGGAAATGGATTTCTTCAAATTGCTCCACCTAGTGTGTGCCTGTGAGTTGGGTATTTGGTTTCATGTATGCCCGAAACTCAGATAACAGAGGCAAACATGAGCTCTTCCTTTTGAAAAAGGAATCTTTCTAAAGCTTCTTTAATTTCAAATCGGTTTTTAAACAGCAGCTAATAGCAAATAATTTAAAACCGAATTAACTTATTCTTTAGTTCAATTTAACAAAGGACTGCATTTATTTATGACTAGATTGAAAGAGAGTGCATCTAGGAGTGTGAAGAAAGGACATTCTCTGGAAGTTGTAAAACTCCGAAGCACAGGCTTGGCTACGAGACGGTTTATTGATGTAAACAGAATTTCCTTAACTGAGATGCCACTTGGGTGTTTTGTTTCTCAAGTGCATTTTCAGGCAGCTCATCTGTGAAAAATAACGAGCTCTTCCTTCCCTCCTGTGCTTGGGAGCTCTTCAGCCTTTTAGAGGATCTAATTTTACTTTTGTTTTTTTTTCTTGATGAAGACAATGAATCCTTAACTAAGGTTAATAACAGAGTGGGAGCAGGTTCTGGCCATGTGCCAGGCGATCATAAGCAGCAATTCTGAACGGCTTCCCGATATCAACATCTACCAGCTGAAGGTGCTCGACTGCGCCATGGATGCCTGCATCAACCTCGGCCTGTTGGAGGAAGCCTTGTTCTATGGTACTAGGACCATGGAGCCGTACAGGCAAGTCCCAGGGAGAGGGCTAACGTAAAGGCCAGGACGTCTTTACACTGGGCAAAGGAGCGATGCTGTGAAGTCATTCTGATGACTTCTTTGCATGGGGCATTCCCATCTGCTTCTCAGCCATGGTGTAAAACCAAGCCTTATTTTATTCATTCCTTTTGTTCATTCATTTAAGCATTCATTCATCATCTGTAAAGTTCTTTCCATGTGTCAGGCACCGTGGGTGTACAGAAACTAATTAGATGCTGTCTCGATCTGAAGCTGATGATTACAATGCACCGTGGTGCTTGCAATGACAAAGGCAGGCTCAGAGTGCCGGGGGAGCTGGAGAGGAACATGGGGCTCAGACCTGGCTTGACAGGTGGTGTCATTGGCCTCTGCTGGTCCAGGTGAGGATGGCCATGTGGGGCCCGTGGTCTGGCTGACAGTAAGGACAGTCCCTTCTCTTTCTTGGGCTTTATGCTTTCCCGTGAATCATTTGCCTTCATGATCGCCTTGTGAGTCAGGGAGGACGGCAGGCAGCGCCTTGCCTCGGCTTATTATTGAGTCGGGTGGAGGAAGTATTGGTAATTGGTTTTTGACTGACCTCAGCTCTTCGACACCAGGAGGTGTCTTGCCTTGAGATGTTTTTATAACTCAGAGAAGCTTTGAGAGGGAGGGTAGTGTTGAAGTGGTGAGAGTTAGGCACTGCTGGATGTTGCACCCTGATTTGCAGTGGGCTAAGAGCATAATTCCAGAAGTTGAGACTGAGAGCAGTCAAGGGAACGGGACAGAGACATGCGAACCATAATCTGAGGTTGGAATCACTGTCTCTAGCACAGAACAAGGCTGCTGATGGCAAGACACCTTGAAAGCACCTGTGACCAGGAGAGATGGCAGAGGGAGGAGGTCCCTGGAGAACAGGGACTGCATTCTGGGCAAACATTTAATTTCCAACTTTGCAGATGGTGCAAATACCGTGTCAGCCCAAAGGGGCTAAGCAGAGGGAGATTCCAGGACCAGACCAATGTAACATAGGACAGCAGGCAGGGAGTAGCTATACGTGAGACAACAGGGAAGGAAGTCACCAGGGTCAACACAAGAACAGAAGTGAGTCCGTGGTCTAGGAAGCCAGAAGTGAGGCACTTGGTCAGGAAGCTAGGTGTGAGCCGGGAGCTTGGTGCAGTTCATCAGGAACCCGAAGACGGCAAAGGCTATACCAGCCAGGTGGATGGCAGAGGTCCCTGGCCAGCCAGTGGCACCAGCGTGACCCTGAGCATGTTTTCAGGACTTCTGTATGTGGTTCCTTCCACTGCCTGTGGAATCCAGACTGTGAGTCAGCTTTAATCAAATTTATAAGGGATTGCCTTGAGGGCTGAGACTGTAGACTTCCCCATGAGTGGTGAAAGCCTATTCAGTGTGATGAATCTTGTGGGTTCTCAGAAAATATTAATCGCATTCAAAGAGATAAGGCTTCATCTCTGAGCCTTAGTGTTGTAACAAGAGGCAGGTCGGATGGGTGGTGTTACTTCGCTGAACTCCAGGGCTTGCTCTGAGGATGCCAAACGACAGACTGCTGGGTGAGCAGATAGACTCCATGCAGAAGGTGCAGACTGGAAAATCCCCTTCTTCCTGCAGGCCCCATCAGCAGCCGCTGGCTCTTGACTCTTGGCGGGCCCTGCACTGACTCTTCCTGCCTTAGCCTCGCTTTCCTTTTGCCACCAGGCGGCCCTGCTCAGGCCACTCTTAAGCACAGAAACTTTAAATTGGTCCACCACATCCATAAAGAAGACCACACACCTTCAAAGGTGTCTGTTCTGCACGTATTTTGCAATTTTCTCTTCCCCGCACCTACCGGGCCTTCTCTGAGGCACTAACTTACCCCTTAAGTAACCGGCAGTTTGACTGACTTTAACTAAAGTTAAACAAAGAGACCTTTCTGCTAAGTGAGGCCAAGGCCTCCACCAGAATACAGTCCATTATGTTTGGAAAACGTTTAGTTATATTTACATGGTGTTTGGCAGGTCACAGTCTCTCTATAGATGTGTGCTCTGTTCTTACACTGTGTGACAAATTTCCAAGCCTTCGTTGGTTTCTTTTCCCTGGAGTGTGTTAAGGAGTTGCTTTTTGGTGGTCTGTATTTCAAGAAATCCAGTCTGCGTTGATCCACTTCACATGAGTGAGATATGAATCCTTTGCTTTCAAAGCTGTAGTTGAGGAAAAGGCTATAAATAATCCAGAACCAACAAAGTTAAGAGAAATGGGCAGGGTAGATGTTGTCATACTTTGCCGTTTTCCCCTTTAGCTCAGGCAGAGGTAAAAATAAGGAATATATGCAAATAGGTCAGGTACCCTGCAAGCCCGTTAGCAATGTTAGAACAAAGGCAGGAATAGAGAAGTTGGCAGTGGTTTTCACCTCTCACATGCATGAGGGAATTCCCGCCGTGTGCTGTCAGCCCCCACATAGGCTCCCTGCAGATGCTGGAGCTGGGCTTTTTGCTCACCTTTAGCCAAGGACATGAACAGTTAGCTAGGCATGAGTTACCAAGGGATGATTGGATTGCCATCTGCTGTAACAGTTTTACAATGTTAATATATTGTTTGCAACAACTAGATGGAGGTCAGGTCTCTCTTGATGATTTTGTCATTCCTGACCTTGGCTAAATTTTAATTGCTGACCTTAGAGGAGAAAGTGCCCCGATTCCATTTTTATCCAAATTACTGTCTTCAGTTCCCTTCCTGCTCCTCTGTCATTTATTTTTACTCAATAGATTTTACTCAGTTTTTATGATGCAACGCAATATTAGGTTCTTCATGTTTCATAAAGCAAGTTAGAAATAAGTGACATACAACAAAATGTACTGTCTTTAGTATTAGCTCATGGTATGTCTTCTGATAGTATCAGCATATATATGTGACTATATATGCAAACTCATCTGTCCCATAGCGTTATAAACATTAAGCAGAATGAAAATTTTAAAATACTTCATAAATTTTATTTAAAAGTTTAATTTAGTCTAATGCGAATTAGTCAATTAGTAGTTCCAAACTTGGGATGCATTTTCCTATTAAAGATGTTACAGGTGATGGTGAGGTCCCCAGACTAACCCACGAAAGTCTGCTCAGTCTTTAGCAGTACAGCATATGGGTTGTGAATTTCCCCCACCCCTAAAAAAGGAGAGAAAAATGCAAAATTGAACACATTGTTTTAAATTTTTAGTATGTTGATTACTAATTAAATTAGACTTTAGAAACTGGAGAATGACAGGGAGATACAGAGGGTTTTGAAAAGGACTTTCAGTATACTCACTCATGTTCTGTTCATTGCTGTTTCGAGATCAGCATATGCTTATAGGGAAGGACGATTTAAGAGGACAGAAAAGTACAAATTAGCCTCATCTTCAAACCGTTGTCCCACTCCTTAAAGATAAGCATGGCTAAAAGGTTCTTTGCTGAAATGTTCTGTGTGAGAGCAGCCAGTCTGAACATATTCCAGAGCCCCATATACCTCAGTCTTCCCATGCTGTCAGAGAATTGAAAATAAATCGGTAATCCCAACCTTTGCCAGGGTCTCTCAGAAAACATGAACAGTGGATTCATCATAATACACAGAATGTTTTCTTAGAGGCCCTGATGCCTGCATTCTTTTTATTCTTTTCCCAGCTATTCTCGACTCTCTTCCCTTCATGACTGTTCACATGGGCTCTTCCACTTCTTCCTCCTGCACGCACTTCTTTCTGCCTTTTTTCTGCTTGTCTTGCTCGGGGAAGGACTCATTCCTAATAGGTCTTTTAAAATATGCCTGCTAAGGTGGTGTATGGACGAGTGGGAATTAAAAAGAGAAAAGGGAAGGGAAGCCAAGCTAAAGGTCCTCCTTAGTATGGGGGAAAAAGAAGGGGGGAAAAAAAAAGAATAACTCCCTAGCTCATGTTCTTTAACTTTTTCCGCTTTACAAGAGTGTAGACATCTGTCTAGATTAGCTCCAGATTAGCTACTTTATTCTTTTTAACAGATACATAGTATTTCATCTCATAGATATACCATAATTTTTAGACCAGTATGGGGGAAAAAGAAGGGGGAAAAAAAGTAAAACTCCCTAGCCCATGTTCTGTAACTTTTTCCACTTTACAAGAGTGTAGACATCTGTCTAGCTCCAGATTGGCTACCTTATTCTTTTTAACAGATACAAAGTATTTCATCTCATGGATATACCGTAATTTTTAGATCAGTCTGTATCATTTCCATTTATGTGTACTATGTCAGACAATGCCATGAATAACATCTGTGTACTTATATCTGAGTGTATTGATATGACTGAATTCATAGGGTAAATCCATATGATAAATTCCTAAATGGTAACTGGCTACATCAAAAGTTACATCCCCTGAACTTAGAGTATTAAAAAAGTTACACTTATTTTAAATTTGGATAATTATCTCCAAATTATACCTCCCCCCGCCCCACCAAAACACACAAAAATGTCACTCTTTCCTCAAGAAAATATGAGAAGGGATGATATTGATTTCTGTTGTATCTCATCTAAAGCCATTTCAGAACATTTAAGGGCCTTCATCTGTTCCTTCATTACAGCTCACATTATAGGGTAAGATTGTTAATATTAATTTTGTTGTCCATAAATGGTATTTTTGTGCTGGTGGGAATGACATTTTTGTGAGATACCTGGGAAAAGGGTAGAAGAACAGAAATAATGAAGAGACTTCAGTTGTGATCAGAGAAGGAGGCACAGGACGGGGTTATGAAATCTCTATCAAGGAGAAGAAAGCTGATCAGAGTGAGATTTCAGCTCAGATAGTTTTCTGCTTTGTTGTCAGAAAAAAATGGGGGTAGGTGGAAAGAGTGGAAGTATAACACAGCCGGTAGTTTGTGTTCATGCCATGGCTGCAAATCAGGTGTTTGTAACTGAGAGATTGCCAGTTAATTACATAGCAGCCCCATTGGTTTTTAATTTTACCCGGGATTTTTTTTGAGAAGCTTTGGAAGATAGATTGATAAACTGTAAGGTTTCCTCATAACAGTACCTTCTACCACTGTTTTTAAGCAGGCTTTTCTGAAGAACTACAGTTCTCTCATGGGTTTTTGTCAATGTGACGTTCTAGTACAGGAGCCTGCAGAGCTTGCTAGGTGCCTGCTATAGTGGGAAGACCTGAGCGAGCGTTTGGCATAGTCACATACCCAGCGCCTGCCCGGGCCTGGCCTTCCCTGTCCTGCATCTCTCCATGTTGCTCAGACGTTGTTAGCTTGCTCTCTGAGGCTGCTGTGTCACTGTCTCTGTCAGCAAAGCTCATTCCTAGAGGGCAGGCTAGGTCCTTGGCTGTGGCATCTAGTTTGGAACTTTCCTAAAGCATGGTCATGGAGTGGGAACTAGAGAATACATCAGAGCCAGTTCTCTCTCCAGAAGAGGAAATGAGTATCTGAACTTGATCGAACATTCTTTTCACATATGTTGTTTGCCATCTGTTGTCTCTGATGAGATGTATAGAATTATTTCACCCAGTACGGGAACAAATGTTGTCTTCTCTGCTTATTAATGTGAACAGTAATCCTTTAGCCACTTAATCATGTTTTCCATGCTGTAGTTTTCAGTTAAAGTTTCTTTAGTGGAAGACCCTCTGTACAAGATTTTGAGCTCTGGGCGTGTGTTGATATGTGTGAAAAACTGAATTACCTGGCATACCTAATCAGGGCCTCTTTCTGTTTGCCATCAGTTCTGTAAGGTTTATTTCTTATCGGGACGCTGGGGCAGTGACCACCTGCACAGTGATGGGGAAAGGGTCCACCAAGCATTTTGTTGTTGCTATCGGGTTTTTTTTTTTTTTTTTTTTGGGAGGGGGAGTCTCACTCTGTTGCTAGGTCTATGGCACACTCTCTGCTCACTGCAACCTTTGTGTCATAGGTTCAAGCGATTCTCCTGCCTCAGCCTCCCAAGTAGCTGGGACTACAGGTGTACTGTAGTGGCTAATTTTTATATTTTCAGTAGAGACAGGGTTTCACAGTGTTCCCCGGGCTGGTCTCGAACTCCTGAGCTTAGGTAATCCACCCACCTTGGCTTCCCGAAGTGCTGGGATTACAGGCATGAACGACATGCCCGGCCTCCAAGCATTTTTTTAACCTTTTAAATATAAGCCCTTTTAATTTAATTCTGAAAGACTTTGTTAATTCAGAATCTAGACATAAAATAATACAGCGAAGGAGGGAAGAATGGCGAAAGAGGGAAGAGGAAGGAGAAGGAAAAGAGATATGACAATGACTGCAATCAGTCGCATAGACACTTATTACACTGCTAACTTCAGCTTATGCCTAATTACTTGTGTTCTACTTTTATGGATAACTCGGAGCTAATATGAGGCTTTAGGTAGGAGGATAATGGAGAGTATTATGAGCAGTTTTTCCCTCTTCTTTTCTTGGGAAACAAGAGAAATGAGAACATCTCTGCTTCAGCCATCTGCTCCTCTAGAATACCTTGACTTCCTTTAGCCGTAATACCTTGCTTGAGATGCCACCTGTATGTTTGATAAGACATTATTGCCCAGCTTTGTGGAGTGGTTCCAGCCCTGAACCTACTAGTTGTGTGAGAATGACCCAGTCTTGTAGTCTAACTTCTGGAAGAAAAATCTAGGACATTCTGTGCATGGAACTGGCATAAGCTCTGGCCCTTCAACCCCTCTGAAAAAAGAGGAGGCAGGATGCCTTGGCCTACTCATTCTCCTGAATGTAGCAGCTCTTAGGACTATTGCTGTCGCCTCAGGCATTTGAACAAGTGTTCCACTTTCTGACAGAGCTTTGGATGACAGCAAACAGGCTTAGGTGATCTGGCAGCTTCACATACCATGCCTTAGTCTAACTTGCCTGTTTCCCATCTGTCTTAAGGATGAAACAGAATTATTGGGAGCTGCTGATGTATGTGTAGCCCCTACTGGGGAAGGGGAGGTGACCCATGCATGCTTCCAACATGCTGTGCATGGCAGAACATGCCTAAAGCCTTTGCTTTCTGTCATCTCCTGGCCATACATCTCTATAGCGTTTGTCACTCCTGGCTACTAGAGGGCCACTACTCACTCATCTTTCAGATGATCCCATCTTGTGTTTCACTCTGGGTAGCATTGCCAAAACCCTCTGCTGAACTTTATTCTAGCAACTCTGGCTGCACCAGGAGTACTAGATAAAGTCCATGGCCGCTTTCTTCTCAGACGAGAGAATTTAGAAGCTGCTTGTTCCTTCCCTTGTCCCTGTTAAGAGCTCCCCTGTGCAGTTGTTGTCTTGCCCCAGTCTGCCTATATCTTTCCACATCAACGCTGGCAGGTGTGGGACTTTAGGAAACCAGCTATCAGTGGGAACCTCCATCTTATTTGTATGCAAGAAGTAGAACACAGCTTTTTGGGTAAGGCTTGGCCCGTAGGAGACACAACAAGAAATAGCATTTGGACTACGGAAGCCTACCCATCTTCTGTACCTAATTCTCAGCTTGTGACATGGCCTCCTGGATGCTGAGATCATGGTTAATTTGAATGGTTCCTGGTTGAGGCACTAACTCATTTTTTTTGTTTTTGTTTTTGTTTTTGTTTTTTCAACAAAAATATTTATGGAGACCTACTTACTATATGCACTGTGGTAAACAAAACAGACAATACAGAGTCCTTGTTCTGGTGGAGCTTACAGATAGCCTTCAGCAGCCAGCTGGGGGGCACCTTTGAGGCTCTCCAGAAAACCAGGTGTTTGAGACCTGAGGCGGAATTGTTGGACCAAGTCACGCCTGGCCAGTGATGGACAAGGTTTGTAGAGCGCTGGAGTAGGAGGCCCATCAGTGGATCAAGGACTAATCTCTCTTGGAGTTCCCTGATTGATTTTCAAGACTTCATTCCTCATTCTACTACTTTAAAGTCACGGAGAGAGAAGTTCGTGTCTCTGGTTTCCTGAAACCCTCCCTATGGCATTCTTGGAGCTGAATCCCCCATTTAGCTCCACCCTGTCATACTTTGAGCTAGAAGGGCACCCCGAAGCCAGGGCCAGTATGCTCAGGCCTTGGATTGACGGGGGTTAAGCTGGAGGCTGTGCTCATGCCCAGTTGGTGGGTGCCAGAGGATGCCTTCTCCTAGAAGCCAGCAGTCCAGGGGACATCGATGGGGAAATAGAATCATATGACATGGCTTTGTTTATGCAGCTATTTTAAGATAGTCTTATTTCTTTTTTATTTAATTAAAAAAAATTTTTTTTGAGACACAAGGCCTTGCTCTGTTGTCCAGGCTGGAGTGTAGTGGTGCAAACACTGCTCACCGCAGCATTGACCTCCTGGGCTCGAGTGTTCCTCCCTCCTCAGCCTGTTGAGTAACTGGGGGAACCACAGGCATGCACCATGACACCAAGCTAATTTAAAAAAATTCTATAGAGGTGGGATCTTGCCATGTTGCCCAGGCTGGTCTCGAACTCTTGGGCCCAAGTGATCCTCCCACCTTGGTCTCTCAAAGTGCTGGGATTACAGGTGTGAGCCACTGAACCCAGCCTGGGATAGCCTTAGAATCAAACTTAAACTTTCAGCTACCTTTACTATAAAATAATGTGTAAAATAATCTGCCTGAAACACTTTCAGGCCCTTTATTCCCAACTACAGTTGACCAAGTAGTTAAGTATCAACAAAAATTGTGCAGTGGGATTTCTGAGAGCCCAGGACCACGTGGGGTGGTGCCAAGGAAGTCTGTAGTGTGAGGTCAGGTGGCTTTACCTACAGCCAGGGTGATCTGTGACAACGTAATTCCACTTTGGCTTCTCATTTCTGCCCCTCCTTTGCCTCCCATCCTTACCTGGGACAAGGCTGTCAATTCCTTTTTGCCCCCAAACCCCATAATTATACATAACTCCCACCCATTTTTATACTCTTCCCTGGTTCTTGAGCCCTCAGGCTATGCCAGGAACCAGGAAACCCATACCTTTTCTCTGTCATCATCAAGACAGTGAATAGGCCAGGCACAGTGGCTCACGCTTATAATCCCAGCTCTTTGGGAGGCCAAGGCGGACAGATGGCTTGAGTCCAGGAGTGCAACAAGACCAGCCTGGACAACACGGTGAAACTCTATCTCTACTAAAAGTACGAAGATTAGCCAAGGAGTGGTGGCATGTGCCTGTAGTCCCAGCTACCAGGGAGGATGAAGAGGAAGGATCGCTTGAGCCTGAGAGGTCAAGACTGCAGTGAGCCATGATCATGCTATTGTACTCTAGCCTGGGTGACAGAGTGAGACCCTGTCTCAAAAAAAAAAAAAAAAAAAAAGGCAGTGAATATTAGAGCTCCTAATTTCGAATAAGGAGTGATAATCCTGCACTCCTGCGACCTTAGATAGGTTCAAGTTCTGGTAAGAAATACACTGACCAACACTGGCTTCTAGAGAAGTCTCCTAAGTGGCAGTGCCATCTGACTCCCTCTTGGTCCATACGCATAACTCATCTCTGCTGGAAGTTGGGAGACCTGACCCCTGAGGCCCCTTCAAAGTAATTGGAGGTCTTCAAGCCTTTATTTTAAAGCACTGTGTAAAATATCCTTTGGACGCCACTTTGCTCCCTTTGTCCTTCAGCAAATCCTGCTCTTTCTGATTCTCCAGTCCCCTCCTTTAACACTCAAGCTCCCAGTCAAGAACCATGTGCTATGAGGAGAAGCTGGGTTTCCTGTGACAGCATGAGTCATTCTAGCTAGCACTTAGTCTGCTGGAAAGGGTCAGACCAGGAGGAAACCACTGGAATCTACTTTGTACCTTTGGAAAACTTTCTAGTGAAAGTTTTTCTCCTACTTGGAGGGACCCCAGTCCTGTGCCTCCTTGGTAGCAGTATCCAAGGAAAGCAGAAGTCCCTAACTATAGCTCTCACCCAGTCCACAGATGCTCATGGTCCTAAAAAGGCTTCCTTTTCTTCTAACTCTAATGTTTTAGGTACTAATTCCAGGATCTGTGTTCAGAATCCATTTGTTTTTCTGTCCGGCCTGTCCTCCTTGGAGCTCTTTTATTCTGGCTCAAATATTTTCTCTCTGTTCACGTTGTACATCTATGTTGTATATCCTCCTCTGCTGCTCCTCCCTGCCTGCAGCAAGGATACCTGTTTCCCTTTACTCCAAAATCCCACAGCTAGGGACCAACCCCACTTACTCCCAGTCTACCTTGCTAGGCTTTTAAGCTACCAACCCAGGCCAGGACACAAGAAATACCTTTCGTGGACCTGGCATAGTGGCTCACATCTGTAATTCCAGTACTTTGGAAGGTTAAGGTGGGAGGATCACTTGAGCCCAGGAGTTCAAGACAGACCTGGGTGACACAGCAAGACTTCATCTCTACTACACATCAAAAGCTTAGGTGGGCGTGGTAGTGGTGTATGCCTGTAGTCCCAGCTATTTGAGAGACTGAAGCAGGAGGATCTCTTGAGCCCAGGAATTCAAGGTTACAGTGTGGTATTACCACACCACCACATGCTCCAACTTGGGTGACAGAGTCAGTCTCTGTCTCTTAACAACAACAAAAAACCAGTCATGGTGGCTCATGCCTGTAGACCTAGCATTTAGGGAGGCCAAGATGGGCAGATCACTTGAGCCCAGGAGTTCAAGACGAGCCTGGGTGACGTGGTAAAACCCCATCTCTACCAAAAAAAAAAAAATGTGTGTATATATACATATATCGATTTCTGCATTTTTTCTTAATATAACTTTAAATGGGTCCTAGCCATGTAGTGTGTATGTGACTGACCACAGAGGCAGTCTGTCTGTGATTGGTTGAACTAGAAAAATCATGTTTCCAACCAGGTGCGGCAGTTCACGCCTGTAATCTCAGCACTTTCGGAGGCCAAGGCAGGCAGATCGTGAGGTCAGGAGTTGAAGACCAGCCTGGCCAACCTGCTGAAACCCCATCTCTACTAAAAATACAAAAATTAGCCAGGCATGGTGGCGGGCGCCTGTAATCCCAACTACTTGGGAGGCTGAGGCAGGAGAATTGCTTGAACCCAGGAGGCAGAGGTTGCAGTGAACTGAGACCACACCGTTGCACTCCAGCCTGGGTGACAGAGCGAGACTCTGTCTCACCCAAAAAAAAAAAAAAAAAAAAAAAATCATATTTCCCTGGTTATGTGACCCTGTTAGACAGATGGCTTCATATTGGAGCCAGTGATGGGCATCCATTCTTGGGCTTTGATTTGAGCTATTAACTATTGCTCCTACTTGAGGGAGCATGTATACCTAGGAGTTGCAGGCTGTTAGGCTTCTTGGGTCTACAAAGAAAGATCAGAAGGAAAAAAAAAAAATAGAAACCAAGGAAGTAGAGGTGAGAAATGCAAAGAGAAAAACATTGTTTAAACGTTGCCTGAGGCCACATTTACTCCTGTACTGTTGAGTTACAAAAGCACTTAGGCTGATCAACTTTATTTTTATTTTGTCAGCCTATTTGAATTGGATTTCTTGGTTCATACAACATAAAAATCATAAGAGATATATCTGGGGGGTCCAGACACAGTGCAGTGCAGTAAAGCTAATCCAGCCTTAGGCTGCATTAAGTATAGTATCAACATCAAAGGAATGGTGGGTACATGCATCCATCACTCTGTCTAGGCAGTTTCTAGCTGAGGGTGACCATGATGAGAAGAATTCTGCAGCCATATTATGAGAAACAGCTGATGAGAACTGGAGATACTTCATCACGAGGTTAAAAGACTATGAAGGAGTGGGATGCCTGCTGTAAATTTTCAAACGTTTTAAAAGGTCGTCTTGTAGGAAGTAGAGTTTTCCTCACGGCCAGAGGAGGAACTAGGACCTGTTACTTGGAATTAGGGGAAGACACACTGCATACCAGCAAATTAGAACAGTTTATAACAACTGAGGTACCCAGTAATGGAACATTTGAAGAGTATTGAATTCCCCATCGTTGGAAGTGTTTACATTACAACTATTTGACTGTCTGTTGGAATTATATTAAAATAATTTCTTTATTGAATAGGAAGTTGTCCATATGAGCTTTAATGTCCCTTCTAGCTTTGAGATTGTGAGTTTCAAAACCCTCTGAAACTTTAGTTTCAGCCACAAATAAAGTACAAAAACAAACTCAGCTCAAATTCTCAGTTGCCTCTGTTGTCTTGAGTTATCATGTGGTCCATAAAGTTATGGACCATGCATATCCTGTCATTCCTCTGACTGGGTCCAAGAGAACATCCAGATGGGTTAGTATAGCTTTGGTTCTTTATAATTTTTTGTGTGACTTGGTGGTTTAAGGTAATGCAAGTGATCCCATTTTGTTTTACATATGTGTATGTGTACCTATATATACACATTCATATATGAAACATTTCATATATATGAATCCACGTGGTGGATTTTTTAATGAAATATTTGCTAACTTCTGAAAAGCAGGAGATTTTATGTGTGTTGTTGTTGTTTTAAAATCTAGATTTCTAGCTTTGCCTGGGGAATCAGAAGACTGGTATAGTGGATTCCCATCCCCAAAGCAGCTGTAGCTATGCTGGGTAGCAGCTGCCTTCTTAAACCTGGTGTATGCTCTGCCAGTTGGCCAAAGTCTCCACTACTTCCCCTCCAGGCTGGCTTTACTCATCCAAATCCTGTCTACCCCAGTGGGTTTGTAAGTGTGTGATCCCTGCCCTGTGTTGCTTTCTTCCCTATCAGTCCTGTCTGCTGGCAGTTCGCACAGCACCCATCATGAGTGGGAGAGTATTACAAAGTGGAAGCATATGCTGTTTAAGGCCTTCTCAGGCCCAAAGAACATAAGAGAGAAGAAAAGCAAATACTTCATTTCCACCCATGAGTTTTCTATGAAAATATGTTTTTATTTAAGAAAAAATTAATATAAGGTGGGTGTGGTGGCTCATACCTGTCATCCCAGTGCTTTGGGAGGCCAGTGTGGGAGGATCCCTTGAGGTGAGAAGTTTGAGGTCGACCTGGGCAACATAGGAAGACCCTGTCTCTACAAAAAATTAGAAAATTAGCTGAGCACGTGTGCACCTTTAGCCCCAGCTCCTTGGGAGGCTTCGGTGGAAGGATCACTTTTGACTCCAAGAGTTTGAGGTTATAGTTAGCTGTGATTGCACCACTGTGCTCCAGCCTGGACAATAGAACAAGACCCCCATCTCTAAAAAAATAAAAATTATTACCAAATGTGGAACTTTTCACTAGTGGAAATGAATGTATATACAGTCTGCAGATGTGTAGAAGTATGACATGACATCTGGATACAAGTTAGGTTTCTTTTCTCATTAATTCTCCTGTTACCAGTTTCTGATTATTAGTGTCTAAGTCTTCTTGCTGTTCCCTGGGACTTCTAGTACAAGCATATGACTTCCTTCCTCTCATAGTGGTTTCCAAACGGTGTTCTGTCAGGATAATTGTTCCATTGACTTAAAATGAAAGGAGAATACTGGTCAAATGAATTTGGGAAAAGGAAGGTTAAATACAATAGCTTCAGGTCAGTTTGCTGAAAATCAATTAAGGAAAGCCAAATCATCAAAGGCCAGTTCACTGTACACCAAGTCCATATTTTTCAGCTGTGCACATTTACCAATGGTGATTTAGGAGCTCTGTCTCCTGAGTGTTCTATCTGGTGTTGCTGACAACGAAAGATGCTTTTCTGAATATAGTCATGCATTGCTGAATAGTGGGGATACATTCTGAGAAACGCCTTGTTAGGTGATTTCATTGTCATGAAATGTATTTACACAAACCTAGATTGTGAAAGCCTACTGCACATCTAGCTATGTGGTGCTCCTAGGCTACACATCTTACAGGATATTCTTGTACTGAATGCTGTAGGTTGTTGTAACACAGTGGTAAGTGTTAGTGGATCTAAACATAGAAAAGGTAGGGCAAAAATACGGCCTAAGATAAAAAATGATATGCTGGTATAGGGCAGCTCCATTGTAATCTTGTGGAACCACCATTATCACGTATGCAATCCATTGCTGACTGAAGTGTTGTTACGCGACCCATGACTGTATTAACTAATATTGAGATGCTTCCTTTCTGAGGTATCAGGAGAAAAGAAAATTCTAAAATGCTGGAAGGCTGACAAAACAGAATTCAGTATTATATGAAATACAGTTTTTCTGCCTGAAGTTTGGGCATTTCATATGTGACAGGATTGTTTCAACTATATTTGATTCCTTTTATACGCTTTAAAAATGTTATTTTAGGCCAGGCCCAGTGGCTCATGCCTGTCATCCCAGCACTTTGGGAGGCCAAGGTGAGTGGATCACCTGAGGTCTGGAGTCTGGACCAGCCTGACCAACATGGAGAAACACCATCTCTACTAAAAATACAAACCTTAGCCGGGTGTGGTGGCACATGCCCGTAATTCCAGCTACTCAGGAGGCTGAGGCAAGAGAATCACTTAAACCAAGGATGCAGAGGTTGCAGTTAGCTGAGATCGCGCCATTGCACTCCAGCCTGGGCAACATGAGCGAAAATTTGTCTCAAAAAAAAAAAAAAAAAGTTGTGTTTTTTTTTTAATTTGTTATGTTCTTTCACCAATTTGTAAATAGTTTAACCTTAATTGTGTATTTCTGTCATTTTAGAATTTGAATTAGATCTAAGTTAATTTAAAATTCCGATATCCTTGAGATGCATTTGAATTTATGTTTAATTTAAATGTTTAATTGCTAGAAATACACAATGAAGACCAGTAGGTCACGGAGGAAATGAGGGAAAGTAAACCTTTAGAATGCTAAAAATTTTAAGCAAAGTTAAAAATGATATCCAGAAACATCCAAAAGAAACCAGAGGTAGTCTAAACAATCTCATTTGTTTAAAAAAAAAAAACTATATTAATGTGCACTCTACGAACTTTTTGGCTCTTTAATATTCTTTTGCGACTTGCACATTCCTATCAACATTTTGCCAACAATCTCACTATAAGTATTAAATATTTACTTAAAAACACAGTTGGTAAATGTACTAACAGCAGCAAATCAATAATTCATCAAATTGGTGTTTCAGCAAATTGACCTACATTAAAATGAAGTCAAAATGATATCTGCAGAACTTCTCAGAGCTTTTAATAACCTAATGTATGTTTTGAATCTGTAAAAGGGACATCAAGAATGACAGTATCTCCCAAACCTAAGTAACTGGAAAACTTGTGGTCTGTGGAAGACTTTTACGCAGTGCACTTTGGAAGTACACAGCTACTCAGATGGCAAGGCTTGGCTTTCTTTAGTACTTATGGGCTCTTTATTTAAAAGTCCCATTAGTTAGTTTAAAAAAAAAAACTTGGCCTTGTTTCTCATTTTTAAAATAAAAAGCAATATGTTCCCTCTTCTTTCCCTAGGATTCCCCCTCTTCCTTTCGGACGTGCTTCTTAGCAGCAACTTGTGTTTTTTTAACCATTTCTGTTTTCAGTACTTCTCAGAGTTACATTTTGTTCTATTTTTGGACTTCAGTTCCTCATAGCTGAAAAAAGTGGTCCATTCCTAGGAATGAAAAATGAAGATCTAGCTTTTATTATATTCTTTTCTCCATTCTACGTCTCTTTTTCCATGAAGATAATATCACTTTAATATTTTTATTGGCAACGTGTGACACCTAAACAACATATTGAAATTTCTGTTTCTTGTCCCATCAACTTTAAGCCGTATCTCTTGATTTCCCACTATTAGATTGAGATTTAGTGCTCTTTGTCTTGGTGGAGAATTAGAATGTAAAATTCTCAGTTCAACATAATTTTCAATGAAAATTTTAAAAACCTATTACACGGTTTTATAAGATCAGTTATTTCTGATGCTACTTGGATTCTGATCCTTTGTCAATCACCCATTTTATCTTTTCTGTAAGCTTTTAGGCTCTGCTCTTTCATGTTCTGAAAGTTCACATTGATGTATTAGGCATAGGCAATTTTTTCAATCATGCTAGACCATTTTATTTTAAAGATTCTTGTCTTCCTTTAGCTCGAAAAGTATTCTCTCTTTTTTTCTTTTTAATTTTAGTTCCTATTTTTCTGTTCTTTCGTTCTGAAAGTGCTGATTGTCAGATGTTAAATTTCTCTTTTTCTAGTGTTTTGGGCCTGTTGCTTTATGCTGTGGAAATTACCCTTGACTTTATTTTGCAGACATTTAATTGAAATTTCATATTGTAGGATACTTACTGTTTCTGTGATAAATTCACAAGAGCTCTTTCTTGTTCTTGGACAGTTCCTTTTTCATACGCCCTATTCTTTTTTGGATGCAGCAGCATCTTGAATCTCTCTAAGGATAATTGGTCGTTTAAAAAATTGTTTTTTTTTCTGACTGATGTGAGATTTCTTCATTTTTCTCCCTGCTTATTTATTCTGCTTTCTGTGCTGCAAACTTTTCTTGAATTTTAGATGATTCTTGGTTGTCCATTCAGATTTTTAACAACTTTGTTGAGCTATCTCATTCATATACCACAGAATTCACCCATTGAAAGTATACAAATCACCGAGTTTTAGTATATTCACATACTTCCATATCCATCATCACAGTCAATTTCAGAACATTTTAATTACCTCCCCCACAGAAGACTCTAAGCTCCTTAGCTGTCGGTCCCTCCTTCTCTTACTTCCACCTCCGCATCCCTAGGCAACCAATGTTTCTATTTGAAAATAAAGGTGAGAAAGGCTGGCTTGATGCTCTGAGGGTTTCAAAATGAGAGTCTGAGAATACAGTGATTGGCAAGGAGAGGGCAGAGAGAGAGGTCAAGTAGAGCTCACCACCCAGAAAGCCAGATGTGGCGATGAAGACCTTAGAGAGCCCCAAAAGGGGCCAGTGCTGCAGACGAGCAGTCAAGCCATTCCACGGTGATCTGCTTCCTGTCCATGTCCGGGATTCAGAGGACATTCTGCCTACCATCGATGATAATGCAGTGCCTCTAGATTTTAGGTTTCATAATGGTGAGATTGTCTGTCTTGTGGACAGCTTTATTTCCTGCACCTTAGCATAGCACTCATTAAGTAGTATATATTAGCAGAGTAATTCAACATCATGTATTTATATAATTACGTACAGTTTGTGATGTACCTTTATATATGTACCTCTTACCTGAGATAGGCAGGTGTGCAAAGTTAGATTCACCATGACGCTAATGAGGCTTAAACTGTAGGGCCTCCTTAAACTGCAGGAGCCCCTCTGAAAACCCTATTCCCATTTCTGTATTTGTCAACTTTGCATTATTTTTCTTAAAGAAGGTTTACAAAATGTTAGGCATCCAGACACCTAAACCTAGACCTACATGTTTTTAGATACAGCAGAAATTGTTAGCCCCAATTTAGAGCTTTAAAAGCTGTGGCTCAGAGAGTTGAACGCCTCATCCAAGGCTGCACATCTTTACGTGGGAAAACAATTCATACCTGAATGATTCCTCCCACTGTTAGTCGTCCTCATCCCACCCAGGGTGAAGGCATGGCTTCCAACTGATGCTTGTTCCCAGGACAGCAGCAACTGGAAACCGTGCAGGACCTGGGCTGCACCCAGAGCAGCCCTGATGGTGGCTATACATGGGAGGTGTCTGTGCCCGCTAAGCTCACAGGCTTCCTCTCTGTCCAACATGAACCAAGTAAGGAAAGCCCACGCCCCCACCCACCCATCATTGCAATTTTAGTTATGAAATAACATTGAAAGTATTTTCTTTGAACAAAAGAAATACTGAATCTCTTCCACTTCTGCTTCTGGATGACAGTTTTAATCTCATCTTGTTTCATGGTCTTAAAATAAAATGTAGGACCTAAGGGGAATGAAAAAAAAAAGTCAGAGATCATATTTTCAACTGCCAGCTAATGTGATGATACTCGCTGGTGGGAAAATCAATGTCTGCCCTGCAGAGGTGAATCACACATTCCTTTGTGTTATACTGCTGACTTCCTTTCTTCTTTGAAAATTACTTTACCCTCCATGCTTTTCAGCCTTTCAGTGAAGTGTATTTCATGCTTGCTGTTCCCCACACACACAAATGTATGTGTTTTGAGTAGAAACCTGAGCTGGCAGTGCCTAGAGGAGATAGTCTCAGTGTTTTGGAGTACTGAACTGAATTCCCCAGGGGTGGACTAGAAGTCTCCGAGTGTCTTGGGCTGAGTTTCCAAAGACCTTCCAGTCCCTAAGCTAATGTGGAAATTAGCTCCTGGAAGTTCTTTATTCTGAAGTTACTGACGCAGTGAGATTTTGGAAGGCTCTCTTGGGTATTAAAGTGGTGTGATAAAAATGCGAAGGTTACAGAGGCTTTTCAGTGCTGCTTCCCTTAGTGTACATGCCCTCATCTACTCCTACAGGAGAGTCACCTAGACCTGGTGCTCACTACTGCTTGTTCAGGCCTTGGACTGCTGCTTCCCTGGTGCTAATAACCACTGCTCTAGCCCATCTGCCCACCCTCTCACGTTTGCCTCCGAGCACGTTCGCAGAAACCAAGAACCAAACAGGGTGGATGCCTTGCACTACAAGGGGTTTCTAGGACCCGGCAGCTATGGCTGGCATCTCTTCTTTTTCTTTTTTTTTTCTTTTTGAGATGGAGGCTCACTCTGTCACCCAGGCTGGAGTGCAGTGGCGTGATCTTGACTCACTGCAACCTCTGCCTCCTGGGTTCAAGCGATTCTCCTGCCTCAGCCTGTCAAGTAGCTGGAATTACAGGTGCCCACCACCATGCCTGGCTCATTTTTGTATTTTTAGTAGAAACGGGGTGTCATCATGTTGGCCAAGCTGATCTCGAGCTCCTGACCTCAGGTGATCTGTACCCCTTGGACTCTCAAAGTGCTGGGATCATAGGCATGAGCCACCGCACTTGGCTGCTGGCATCTCTTCTGATTGGTCAGTGACTGTGCCATATCTTAGGTAATTGAGTATTAAAATATTAAATAATTAAGTTGTAGATAATTTGAAAGATTGTCCCTGCTCCTGAAAAAAGCCTGTTGAAATGCACTGTAGGCTCTTGTACCTGTTTGATGCCCGGGTTCCTTGGCAAACCAGAAGCCCAGTTATCTGTCCACTTAAAGGTGGAATTCCAGGGCTCCTCTTGGGACATGTGTCTGTTTGCTTTGTCAAGGTTTCATCAACACTGGTGACAGTAAAGACACAAAATGAGATATTGGAGCCATCCCTGAGATCAAGTCAGGACACTGCTGTGAGTATAGGGCCAGTCCCCCTCTGTCAGTGAGTGCTGCCTGAGTTCCACTTCCTTATAAGAGCATGTAGAAGCCCTGAAGAATGTATGCCACCAGCAAGGCCAGCTTTCATCTGTCAGCAGCTTAAAATGCTTAGGACAGTAACTGTCTAGAAATATGCGCTATAGTGAGGCACTCCACAGCAGATGGGACACTTAAAACCCAGCGGACTCAGAGCACTTGCACCTTAGGTGACCTTTGGCTGAGCCTGGAATTCACCTTCATAAACACAGACTCCTCTCTCAAGAACAGGACTTGCAAGAAGAACGCTCCCTATGGCCAGCCCTGAGTGTGCTGTAGTAAATGCATGTTCAATTTAGGACTGCACTGGGCATGGAAAGCCCAGAGGTGATGAGAGGGGAGCGCGGGAATGCCTGTTGCCAGCCTCGTTTGAAACCAGCTTCAGTCCTCACTCGACTGAAGCCAGGCTGTCGTGGACTGTATCACAGCACTAGCTTCATTTCGTCTCACCCTCTTCAGTCCTACTGCTGTTTACATCCAGCTTTCATCCTTCTCTCCTGGCCACAGAAGACTTAAATAACCAAATTGGCCACAAATCGTTTTTGCCAGATGATATTTTTCCATTTTGGAGACTTCTGTGAGGGTCACGTGCACGGCTAATGTTTGACAGGAGTTGGGAGCTGAGGTGGGGGCTCTTGGTTCTGGCAGAAAGGAGCCTTGTTGTCTCTCGACCCTGTCTCAGAGCAGAGAGAGCATTAACTAGCAAAGCAAATTTTAGCTGCCCTCTTGATTCCTGCCCACAGACTGTGTGAATACTAACAAGGCATGTGGACAGAAAAAGAACAGAAGGGAGGAAGACCGTCATGATAATGTCCAGAGAGGGTCAGACACCGTGGCCTCCTGGTAACCCTGGATCTTCAGGACTTGCTTCAGGGCACTGATGTCTGTGTTTTGTTTTTGAGATGGAGGTTTGCTCTTGTTGCCCAGGCTGGAGTGCAATGGCGGGATCTCAGCTTACTGCAACCTCTGCCTCCCGGGTTCAAGATATTTTCCTGCCTCAGCCTCCCGACTAGCTGGGATTACAGGCACCCACCATCATGCCCAGCTCACTTTTTGTGTTTTTACAAAATACAAGGTGTGAGCCACTGCGCCTGACCTGATACCTGTTTTTGCCGATGATCCCATACAGTCCAGAGAGTGTATGGGATCGTTAGAAAGGTCCCCTGCCCCTGTAGATTGGCCTTCCTAAAACTGGGCTGTTAGAGTACCAAGCTTGTGCAGAATTGAGACCATGCCGTCTGGTATCAACCACGAGACAACCTCTAGTGTAAAGGAGCTTGCAGTGAAAGGAAATTCCATGTTTGTTAATAATTTTCTCTGTGCCAGGCTAAAAATACTTAGACAAATTATCTTAATTTGAACCCTACGGTATCCTTGGCAAGTAGGTATTTTTATCCCCATTTTACCAATGTGTAAACTGAAGCTCAGAGAAATTAAGAAAGCTGCCCTAGGAACTAGGATTCTACCATGCCACCCTTCTTTTGGTAAAAAGTGACAAATTTTTAAAAATAAAATGAATAGCTGCCCTTATGTATCATTAAGTTCACATGCTCATATAATGGAAAAGGCCTGCATTCCTATAATGTGGAAATGTCTTCCCCAAGAGACTTACTATATGAATAGTTTATTTGATGGATGGCCCTATGCACTTATGTATGCATGCTACCCATTAAACACCACTGTCACCTAGTAGAAAAAAAATGTAACCCCATGCCCTAAAAGACCTTGTCAATAGCCAAGGCGGAGCCAAGGAGGAGCCTGGGGCTAAGTGACATTCGGATCTCCCTTTTTGGTCTCCCATGTGTGAGCTGGAATGGTGATGACTCGCTGTGTTGCGTCATCTTCTGAACAAGAACATTGCTTCATTGGGGCCGCTCAGAGCTGTGAAGTGAGGTTTGCTAGGATGTCTATCGTGATTTGCTTCCTAAATGTGCAGCTTACCAGGCTGCCAGTACAGTGTTCTTCAGAGCACGCTGAGATGCTGTATCAGAACGGAAGTTCATTCTATTAGAGTCATGTATGAGTCCTGGCAGTTAAGGGAAGAAAGGTTAGTGGGGGACTAGGGTGAGCCCATCCTCATTCACAGTGGTGCAGTGAGCAGCTCTGATAAGATTTTGGGCACGGGGAGGAACTGTGTTTGAGTGCTTGCCTGCCTGTCCAGACCATTTTTACTCCCCGATACTGTGACAGAGGTCAGCTGCTTCCATAGGACTGTCAGTATATCTGTGCACAGCTCACAGAAGTGCAGGCACAGCCTTCCCAGGGGTGTAGGAGAGGTCAAAGAAATCCATTTAAATGCATCAGAATTGCGACTGAGACGGTCAGAGGCCCTGAAGAGCACTCCTTTATGAAGAAGCTCGCCACAATCACGCAGCTGGGACTCAAAGCAGATTCAGCTGGCTCAGCCCTGTTCCTCCCCCTCTATTCACAGGTGTAGGTGAAGAAAGGGCCTGAAGTGAAAAGAGGACTCTGTGATCAAATTAGTTTGGGAAACTGTAGGTTAGATAAGGTTACTGCAGGATGTCCCAGAGCCTTTGCAGTACACTTGATTCTGAAATAAAGGGCACATGTTTTTATACTTCAGTGTTGCTAAAATTAGTGTAAATTTTGGGATTGATATCAGAAGCAGGAATGGGCATAGAGCAAGTCAAGAAAGGCGCATGGGTGCAAGACACATGCAGGTGAGACCCTGAGAGTGGGTGTGTCTGGCTCCTCACCTTGCTCAGCTCCCAGCCCCGGCCAGGATGCTGAGGTGGTCCCTGCCTGCACGAGGTGCGGGGCCCTAGCCAGCCTTTGTACATGCTTGCTCATTTGGTGGCACCTCAGGTGAGTTCTTAAAATAGGGAGTCCATCAGAGTTGAATTTTAACTTAGATCCTTTCATTTGCTACACCTCAGGATGGAAAAACCTAGCAAACACTGTCTTGACCAAGATATCAGGTTAGCATCACAAGTAATGCCATGCGGCTGCCATGTCCCCTGTGATATGATGTAATGAGAAGGGTACTTCTGTGGCATTTTTTCATAAAAATACCTCCATTTCATCTTGAGAAAAGCAAGAGAGAAACCCAGATCAGCGTACATTGTACAGTGTATTTGGCCACTGCTCTTCAAGACTGTCAAGGAAAGATTGAGAAACTGCCACAGACACAGGAGACTGAGGCAACATGACGACAGAATGCATTGTTGTCAGAACAGAACAGAAAGAAGACTTTGGTGGATGCACTGGTGAAATCCAGATAAGGTCTGTGGTTTAATAGTCACATACCAACATTCGTTTCTTAGTTCCGACAAATGTTCCTTGGTGTAATATAAGATGTTAGCAACAGAGCACACCGGGGAAAGGGTGTATAGGAACACTCTGTACTATCTTTGCAACTTTTCCGTAAGTCTAAAATTATTCCCAAATGTATATTTTTAAAATGTTATGAATCAGCATTATAAAGGCAAGTGTTTTTTTTTTTCCTGTTTTTTGTTTTTTTGGTCACACTCCAGGCAGTAATTAAAGGCAACAGAGATTGCCAGATCTCTAGGAACAGATCATGGAAGCTTCACTGTGAAAAGAAGGTGGTTTGACAGTTCTTGGAATGCTGATTCCTCTATTATGAAGAATTATCACTCCATTTCCAAGAATCTGTCGAGAGCTTTTAGCTGACACTTAGCAAAGTCAATACCTTTCAGTCATGTTATTCAATTAAGGAAAATATGAAACTATAAGCTTATAAGAAAGAAAAGGCACACGAAACTCGAATATTTCTTTACAGGATTCAAAATTATGTTGTTTATTCTAAGGATACAAAAGAGACCAAGATCTAAGTTTGTGGAAAGCAACTTGTCCCTTTAAGATTCCATATACCTTCTAATGGTCAGAAATGACTCAGTGAATCCTTAGACTCTGAAGGCAAAGAATGGTTAGATGCAAAATGTAACTGAGATACTAAAGAAGAAAGCCTGAGTACTTACCTAGGTAAATGTAGGCTCTTATTGTGTAGTTAAAAGCAAAACAATATCCTTGTAATCAGGTGTTTTCTTCTCCCCAACTCTCCAAAAAACAAACAAAGAACATTAAATCGACGGAGAGCTTAAAATTGATGTCTTAGAATCTTAGAAAGAAGACAAGGGTAGAATGCGTTGTCCCAAACGTAACTCCCGTGGAACCCTGGAGTTTCATGGAACACATTTCGGGAAAGATTGCTCCATACTGTTTGCTGCCTGTCCATTTGATGTAGGATAAATTCGCGGCCTGAAGGCTGTCAGGGTTACAGCCGTTAAGTTTCAGAAGGACTGTGCTACACAGACATGTTTTACTGAGAGGATCTGAACCCAGAGGCACTCATAATATGAAGGAGCCCTGAAGAGTGAGACCCAGCCTCTTCACCAGGCATTAATGAGCCAGGCTTTAGTTTAGATGAGACAGACAGATCATTTCTGGACCGCATGTAGTAGCAAGTGCCCCAGACCTGCCCATTCATTAGAAAGTGAGCCCAAAAAGCATGGAGGTAGACGAAGTTGGCAAAGCCTCCTCTCCCTCCTCCAAGAAGGGCAGTGAGCTTTAGGAAGCTGATACCTGTTACTCAGAAAAACAAACTACTCTTTGACCAGTGGTTTAGGCAATGTCTGGAAAAGTTTCCAATGCCCAGATTATGAGCCAAGATTCTGCTTCACATATACGCATGCACACTTAAATCATTTGGCCATCTCCAGAATCAGCACAATTTTGAGGGCCAATTTGAGGGGTGGTCACAAAGCCTTGCTTGGGAGTGTTTTCTCTGTTGCCTTGTAAGTGATGAGTTAAAGTGTCATTTCAGCAGCTCCCCTCACAAAGGATCTGTTGATACCAGCCCCTGCTCCAGACTTGAACTTTCAGTCTCTAGAAAACATTGAAAACAACTTCAACCAAATAAATAATACTCTGTCAAACTTGGTCCAAACGTTGACGGTCTTTGTGTGAGTGACGCGGGAAAGTAGTCTCTGTGGCAGGTATGTTTCTCACTGATGGAAACTTCAAGTTGTTAATGACTCTTCTGGGATGAGACTGGAAGGGCAGCTGCCCCTGCTGTGGCAGAATAACAAACGAGAAAGTTACTCAGGTACCTGGTTTACCCCAAAATACTCATGGCTGAGGGTGTGAGAAGACCCATAGCACTTATCAAATGTCTTGCCCAAAGGCCAGCTCCTTCCCACTGGTGAAGATGAGGAAAAGTTGCTTGCTATGTATATGTCACGGCTAGCATTCCATCATTGTAAACAGAGCAGCTACATTTTAGCCAACTCATCATTTGAGGGCTTTTGTGTAGCCCTATTGTGAAGGACAGTAATTTATTAGTCTCAGTAAGATAGAGAACTGTCATCATGGAAAACAGCAACTGAGAGTGGGCCTCTGCTAAAATACTGAGGAGTATGTCATTCACACACGTGTGGAACCAAACTTCTGAAGTTCAAATGTTGTTTACTTGGGATTAGCTCAGGTTTGGTAAAGAGGTATGTGAAATTTGAATGAGGTTGTTGATACTGCTGTTTGTGGTGAGAGAAACCAGGTCAACACTTGTGATCTATAGCGAGGAAGGGAGCAGGACCAGCTAGCTGGTAAGAAGCCACCCACCAAGAATCTATGTCTTGCTCTAAATGCCAGTTCTAAAACACAACACGGACACTGTGGAGGTAGGAGGTGACATCAGGAGAGGAAGAAGAAGTAGCTGTCTCTTCTGGTTTAGACATAGGCGTTGCCTGTCTCAAGTGAGATTTTTGCAAATCTTTTTACAGCTTGTGCCATTCTGGCAAACTGTAAATCTTACTGGTGGCTGGGTGTTGCCAGGAAAATCTGTTATCTCTAAACTTTCTACTTTCTACAGTAGTCTGGGCGATATTTGCTGATGACAGTCCGTCACCAATTTTTTGGCCCAGAAAGTTCCCCAGAGGGGTATTCTCTGTAGAGTTAAAGAAGATGAACAGCTGGATGGTGCCCAGGCCAGTTGCCTGCTCACACACTGATATGGTTTGGCTGTGTCCCCACCCAAATCTCACCTTGAATTATAATAAGCCCCATGTGTCCAGGGCAAGGCCAGGTGAAGATAATTGGATCATGGAGCAGTTTTCCCCATTCTGTTCTCCTGGTAGTGGATAAGTTTCATGAGATCTGATGGTTTTGTAAGTGGGAGTTCCCCTAACAAGCTCTCTTGACAGCCGCCATGTAAGATGTGCCTTTCTTTCTCCTTCACCTTCTGCCATGATTGTGAGGCCTCCAGAGCCATGTGTTACTGAGTCCATTAAACTTCTTTCCTTTATAAATTACCCAGTCTCGGGGATGTCTTTATTAGCAGCGTGAGAATGGACAAATACACACAGATAGCTGCTGAGATCATCTTTCACTAGTTCTCAGTATATCTTCATACTAAGTTATTACAATCTCTTTTTTGGTATGTAATTCATATAATATATAATTACTCATTTAAAGTGCACTACTCAGCAGCTTTTGGCATATTAACAGAGTTCTGCAATCATCGTCACAATCAATTTCAGAACATTTTTATTATCCCCAAAGAAACCCCATACCCATTACACCCCATCTCCCCAGCCCCCTAATTCCTAGACAACCATTAATCTACTGTTTATCTAGATTTGCCTATTATAGACAGTTTATATAAATGGAATCATAAAGTATGTGCTTTTTTGTGGCTGGCTTATTTCACTTAGCATATTTTCAAGGTTCCTGCATGTTGTGGCATGTATCAATATTTTATTTCTTTTTTTGCCAAATATGAATGTTACACACTTATTTTATATATCAAGTGATGGACATTTGGGCTCTTTCTACTTTTTGGCTATTAAGAATAATGCTGTGATGAACATCTGTGCATAGTTTTTATATAGAAATATATTTTACTTTTTCTCAAGTGTATATTTAGAGTGGAATTACTGGATCATATGGTAAGTATGTATTTAATATTTTGTGGGACTGCCAAACTGCTTTCCAAAGTGGGTGCATAATTTTACATTCCCACCAGTAATTCATGAGAGTAACAACCTCTCCATATCTTTGTCACCACTTGTTATTATATGTCTTCTTATTTTAGCCATTTGAATGGGTGGGTGGTAGTATCTCATTGTGGTTTCAATTTGAAGTTCCCTGCTAGCTAGTGATAGCAAATGTCTTATTGGCCATTTGTATTTCTTTAGAGAAATGTCTATTCAGATCCTTTTCCCGTATTTTAATTGGGTTACTTGTCTTTACATCATTGAGTTGTAGTAGTTCTTTATATATTCTAATGTCAAGTCTTACCACATGTATGATTTGCAAATATTTCTCTGGGTTATCTTTTCTCTCTCTTCGAAGCACAAAAGTTTTTCATTTTAATTATGTTCACCTTATGTTATTATTGTTGTTGTTTACGCTTTTGTTGTCATATCCAAGAAAACATTGTCTTAATACAAGGCCATGAAGATTTTTCTTCTGTCCTTTCTTTTAAGGGTTTTATTGTTTGAACTTTCATGTTTAGGTTCTGGATTGATTTTGCGTGAATTTGTGTGTGTGGAGTGAGGTAGTAGGATAACTGTACCTCATGTAGTAGTCCCTAACAACCCAGAGTGACTGCCTTTGAAAAGGCTCCCTTTAAAAAGGGACAGCTGAGGGACAGGTGTTAGGAGAACATAGAGACTCTGGTCCTGCCCACCTGAGCAGTCAGGCTAAGAGGTACTATACTGATGATTCTCCCAAATCCTTCTCCCAGGTCTCTGAATGCTAACCCCCAGGAGAAGTCAGCCATTGTCAAGTTATTTGTTACCAAATTCTGCCCATCTTTCAGCACTCAGCACAGCATACTGTGCCAGGCAGGTCCGGCAGAAAGGACCTGAAAATTTGGAGTCAGACAGACCTGGGAGTGATTCTTGGTACTCCCGCTTACTAGCGTAGTAACCCTACCAAGTTGCTAAACTTCTCTGAATCTGTTTCTTCACTTATAAGATGGGGATGATGATACCTACCTTACGAAGTTGTTGTGAGGAGCAAATGAGATGGGACAGGAGAGTCCAGGGTGCCGTGGAGCCAGGCACACAAGGTGCTTCACAAATGGTAACTGTCCCTGTTCTCATGACCTTTCCTAATGGTGATCTGCCTCTGTGCAAGTTGTCTCATTCATGAAAGGGACCTAAGGTAGGATAAACCTCAGGAGAATGGGAGCTCCCCTGCTGTGTTTAATCTTATGTCCCTAGGGCCTCAAATAGTGCCCAACATACAATAGGCTCCCAAGAAATGTTTGTGGATTCCTTTAATATTTAATACCTCCATTATTTAATCCCTAGAATTAAGTTAGCTTCTTACAGATTAGTTACAATGTGTTCTAAAACCATATAACTGAACTTTTCATACTATCTCACATTAAAATCTGTTGACCAATCTTAAAAATAAAAGTGTGATTATCTTCCCTCTGGAGTGCAGTACAGAGAAAAAAAAAGCAAGGCTAAGAAGGTGAAGAGGATAACTCTTGGGCAAGTGTGAGTCAGTAAGTAGAATCAGAAAAACTGGCTGGGCCCAGTGGCTCATGCCTGTAATACCAGCACTTTGGGAGGCCGAGGCAGGCAGATCACCTGAGGTCAGGAGTTCAAGACCAGCCTGGCCAACATGGCGAAACCCTGTCTCTACTAAAAATACAAAAATTGGCTGGGCATGGGGGCACACGGCTGTTATCCCAGTTACTCTGGAGGCTGAGGCACAAGAATCGCTCAAATCCGGGAAGTGGAGCTTGCAGTGAGCCAAGATCGCACCATTGTACTCTATCCTCGGCGACAGAGTGAGAACCTGTCTCAGAAAAGAAAAACTGACACAGAAAAACTGACATCCATGTCCTAATATGTATCCGAAGCCTCTTTTATCTGCATAGGATTTCTCTAAAGATTTACATTTTACTGGCATAAAAATGTATACATGTACCCAAGCATTACACCATGTCCTACAAATTTTTACAATTATTGTCTATTAAACATAAAATAAAACTTTAAAAATGTCAAAAAAAAAAAAACACCTCACATAATGACCTGTCATCAAGAAAAGTAATAATGTGTTCAAGTGTTTTGTGAACTACAAAATGTTCAGAAGTGTATGACTTCCTTTCTTTTTATTGGAAAGAGACATGTAGATGGCTGTAACAATACAGCAAACCTGCAAACGAGGTGATGATATATTTTCTAGAAGGTGTCATTTCATTTTCAAGGTATTGTAGTCCTTTAATAATGTTAATTTATTATAGAATTTTGAGGTTATAAAATGTTAATGCCCCTGTCTAGTCTTTCATACTTTACTCTGGAGAGAATTGGATTTTCCCTGGCCCTTCTTAAGAAGCAAGCAATATTGAGGTGGGAGGGGCCAGAGGGAGAAGGACAGAGAGTCTTTATGTGGATAGAGACAGAGAGTCTAACAATGTGGATGAAGAGTAGGAATTTGCACTGCTTTTTATTAATTTCTTCCTGTTCAGTATTATTTTTCTTTTTTTCCCCTGTGGAAATAAAAAGGTAGTACTTTCATATCTCCTTAAAATAACTAATTGTGGAATTTAACCTTTCTTTCCTTATGTCTGCCCTCCTCAGGCCTTAGGGCACAACTCTGATGCTGCAAAATGATAAAGAATCCTGGCTAGGTGGGCTCAGCAGCAGGAGAGGACCGATTCGCAGACAGAAGACTGGGTTCTGGACTCAGCTCTTCATTCATTAGCTCTGTAACCAGATGGGTGACCTCACATTTCTGGGTCTCAAGTTTCTCACCTGAAAATTCAGCGTGATAAGCCAGGGCCCACCCAGCTCTTAGATTGCAAAACCCTATGGCATAGCCAGTCAAAAAGTGTTTATCAAGTGTCCTGCTCCATTCCAGGACGCTGTTAGGTGCGGGGATGGGAAGGGGAACACATATCCCTCCTTGGAAGATCGTAGAATAGGACATAGCACTACTGCGAGAGTGTGTATCCACCAGAATCCAGCCATGCAGAGCAAAGGAGAAGCAAAGGACAGGGAATGTCCATGGGAGGGTTTTACTCATCTGGAAGATGTGAGCCTTGAACTGGGTCTTGAGGAAACCATGGGGTTTGGATTGGATGAGAGGTCACGTGGGCTGGAGGCAAGCGGAAAGAGCAGAGAGTCCTGGGCCTGGCATGATGCATTCAGGGCTTCACCCAGCTCTGTAGCTAATGGGCAGTGCAGCCATGGGTGTCACCTCGTGTGTCTGGACCTCAGTGTCGCTCTCTGTGGTGTTGATCATCTCTAAGGCTCACTGGAAGGCAGTAAAGATTAATGACTGACAGCAGGCTGTAGAGTCAGAGGGAGCTAGGGAACATCGGAGGTCCAGATTGCTACACTTTGAAGCAGGGTGGCCTTGAACATGCTATTGAATCTCCTTGGGCCTCAACTTTCTCATCTACAGATTATAATAATAACCTTGAAGGGTTGCTGTGAAAACTGTGAGGATCAGTTAGCACAGTGTGAGTGCTCAACAGGTAGGTAGCAGTGGTGGCTGTCATTGTCTTAAAACTCTTGTGCTAGTGAAGCTGAATTAACGGAGTGATATGGTTAGGTTTTGTGTCCCCACCCAAATCTCATCTTGAATTAAAATCCCCAGGTGTCAAGGGAGAGTCCAGGTGGAGGTAATTGGATCATGAGGGTGGTTTTCCCTATGCTCTTCTCGTGATAGTGAGTTCTCACAAGATCTGCTGGTTTTATAAGTGTTCGGTAGTTCCTCCTGCATTCATTTCCCATCCTGCTGCCTTGTGAAGAAGGTGCCTTGCTTCCCCGTTGCCTTCACCCATGATTGTAAGTTTCCTGAGGCCTCCCCAGCCATGCTGAACTGTGCATCAATTAAACTTTTTTCCCTTATAAATCACCCAGTCTCAGGCAATTCTTTATAGCAGTGTGAAAATGCACTAATACAAGGAGGGAGTTTTAAGGAAGCAACTTGATGAAATTTAAGAAACTTGGTGTGGGACATACAATGCAATGTTTCCAGCCTTAATGAACAAGGAAATTTTGTGTGGATGCGGTGGCTCATCGCTGTAATCCTAGCACTTCGGGAGGCTGAGGCAGGAAGACCACTTGAACCCAGGAGTTTGAGACCAGCCTGGGCAACATAGTGAGACCCCTTCTCTATTTAAAAAACAAAATAAACCAAGGAAACTCTGTCACATGCTACAATGTGGATGAAGCTTGCGGACGCTATCCTAAGCGAAGTCAGCCAGCCACAAAAAGATAAAACACTATCATTCCAGTTATATGAAGTATCTAAAGCAGGCAGATTCAGAGTAAAAAAGTGGTTGCCAGAGACTGGAGAGAGGAAAAATGGGGAATTACTCAATGGATAGTTTTGCAAGATGAAGTTCTGGATGACTGTTGTACAACAGTGTGAATGTACTTAATGCTACTGAGCTGTACACTTTAAAACCTTGTGGAGCAAATACATGATGCATATTCTTCCATTTTTATTTAACAGATACTTAATTAAACACAATATGGAAAGCACCATGCTAGGTACTAGGTGTAAGAGCAGAGATATAAAGATGATTAAGGCAGAAGAGGTCTTTGCCTTCATGGGAAGGTAGTTTAGGAGAAAATAACAGAGTTCTTGCAGAGTGACCTCAATTCGAGACCCAGAGATGTCATTACTGGGGCAGTGACCTTGGCCAAGTTACTTAATTATTCTAAACCTTAGATTTCTGCGGCTGTAAAACAGGAATAATTAGTATCTGACTCACAGATTGTCATAGGAATTAAACACAAATGTATTTAGAAGAATGGATGCCTTTCTAGCATGCTCAGTGAAGTTCTGGTTCTTGCTGTGCTCATCAGTTCCTCTCTCACAGGGCTTACACACTTACAGAACAGGTAGGAGAAAGACGTACCCACAACAAAGCCCACAAAGGCATTGTAAAAAGTGAATAGAGATGGGGACAAGATGCTATCAGAGAGGGCCAAGCATGGCCTCGGCACCCTAGTTAGCCCTTTCCAGTCTGGAGACAGAGAAGCAGGCCAGGTGGAGGGGCCACTTAGAAATTTCATCCCAAGAACTTCCCAATAGTAGTTTCCTTCTAGATATGAGAGTCGGGAGCTGAAGAAGGACGTGCACCACAAGCTGAAGGTGTGAAGCCTCCTAGAGGAGCTTGTTGGGACCTGCTGTGGGTTTCCAAATGTAGGAAGACGCAAAACATTTCTGAGGAGCGATGCCTAACACATGCTAGCAAAGATGACTGGGAGAGGTGGTAGAATTTCTTCCTTTGATGTCTGTCTTAAGGCAAAGCTGCATTCTCATGTGTCTGGATGGCTTTTATGGGGTCTTCTCTGAGAGTAACACATCCATCTCTGCTGAGCTCTTGGCAAGTTTTTGTTTTTTTTGTTTTTTTTTTAGATGAAGTCTCACTCTGTTGCCCAGGCTGGAGTGCGGTGGCGCAATTTCGGCTCACTGCAACCTCTGCCTCCCAAGTTCAAGCAGTTTTCCTGCCTCAGCCTCCCGAGTCGCTGGGATTACAGGTGCATGCCACTATGCCCAGCTAATTTTTTTTTTTTTTTTTGAGACAGAGTTAGGGTTAGGGTACCCTTGTTGCCCAGGCTGGAGTTCAATGGTGTGATCTCGGCTCACTGCAACCTCTGCCTCCCGGATTCAAGCAACTCTCCTGCCTTAGCCTCCTGAGTAGCTGGGATTACAGGCATGCGCCACCATGCCTGGGTAATTTTTGTATTTTTAGTAGAGATTGGGTTTCTCCATATTGGTTAGGCTGGTCTCAAACTCCCGACCTCAGGTAATCCTCCCACCTTGGCTTCCCAAAGTGCTGGGATTATAGGCGTGAGCCACCGCACCCAGCCTGAGTTTCATAGCTAACGCGTGGCTTGGTTGAGAGAACAATGCCTTCCTTTCATGTGTCTTTTCATCCAATCATCTATCCATTCATTTATACACCTACCCTTTAGTGGGTGCCCAGTATGGAAAAGATGCTTGGCTACAAAGCATCTCTTCTTTCATGTCATTTTCCTAAATGGCGACCTATATTTTGGTCATCTGCCAACTGTATGCCGAGAGAATTTTGAGGGAACACCTCTATGCCAAGCTTGTGCAAGTTTCTGCTATTTGCCTACCTTGGGGAAGATTGCTAGATGGCATGGCCCTGCTGCGTTCAGACACTACTCCAAGTGGGCTGTGACTGAAGGGGGCAGAAGCCACAACTCTGTAGTCACGAGTAGGGGAAGAAGCTGATATGTAACCAAAAAATGTGACCCTGGACAATTGGGTCCTTAAGAGTCAAGAGCTCGTGCCTCCTGTCTTTCTGGCCATGCCCTTCCCTACGTGCTGTGCCTTCGGGAGCACATTGGTCTCCCTTGTGCAGTCAGCTGTGGAAGTAAAATCTGGGAACTTTGCCCACCTCATAGTACCTGGTACCCTGCCATAGTTTTTGGTATAGTGCAGTTTTATCCTAGAGCAAGTTTGGTACTAAACCGGAGAAGTGCTTCCGATTTTCTTTCCCCATTTGGCAATCTCACTGTTATGCCTGTCCCCTCTTCTGCCCAATGAGAGAGCAGAAATCTCTATCTTAAAGGCTTCCCTGAAAGGTTACCCAACAACTGAATTGAACGACTTGGGGGGAAAACAGATGAGAGAGAGTCAACAAGGTGGAAGCTGGTACAGTGAGAGCTTCTTGAATGAATATCTGTGAATATTGTCCATATGGCTGAATTTGATCAGTCCTACTGAGAATGTTGACATGAATGGGAGCTTTGCCTGAACAAAGCAGTTGGCCCAGGAAATTGTAGTCATGTGCAGCACCAACTTTAGATGTCTGGGTTTTAAAGGATATGTGCCCTTCTTTTATTTCATTGCCTTCCTAAGGTGTGCTTCTCCAGGCACAGAAGCCTAGAGCGTTAGAAAATGTGTGTGTGTGTGTGTGTGTGTGCGTGTGTGTGTGCACGCATATGTGTCTGAGAGAGAGCACGTGCACACGAGAGACAGCAAGAAAGCTCAGGGGAAGGGCAGAGAAGGAGGGACAGAGAAGGAGACATGGATTTTGCAATCATCCTAAAAGAGACAGAAGATATGAATTAGGTCCTCTAAATACCATTCCTTTTACTGGGTGTGTTCCTTTTGTACTTTTTTGTATAGCTCTATTTCTCTGAAGCGGATGGCCTCTATCACATTGTATTTCACACCAAAGAACTAAGCACTCCCTCTTCAGGGCCCTAGTGCCTGTGAGATGGCAGACAAAGAATGTCATAATTAGGGAGGCAGAGACTGAAAATCCCTTTGCTAGCACAGCGTCTGAGCATTTGCCTCATCCATTCTGGACTGACGAGAACAGGAGCAGGGGACATGTCTTACCATCATCCAGCTGTATTTATTAAGCACTCACTTGGATGCAGCCCTGTTCTGGTCGAGATTTGAAGTGAGTCTTTTGTAGGAAGATTTCTTTAAAAAGAGGCTTATAACGTGTAAAAATGTCTTTTGGTCAAAGAGTTAAGAGGAACGATAGAGAGCCAAGTACAAAGTGGGCCAAGCGAGAAGGCCCCGCTAGAGAGCCACTCAATGAGAGGCCAGTGGAGTTGCTGCGGAGAATGTGAGTGAGTGTTCGTCCTCTGCTGAGGAAGTTAGCCTCAGGCACAGGATACCACAAGACGGTGTCAGCCGTGAGACAGCCGAGTTCCTCGGACTGAGGCAGGAGCTGGCGGCATGCTGGCTGTGGCTGTGTTTTTTTTTTAACGTAGATGAAGAGGACCTCTCGTAGTAGACGGCACCTTGAGTTGGATTGTACCTGCCTTTGGCAGTTGCTGAGATGAATATGGCATCATTCCCGTCTTGCTACTACGAAATGTATCTGAGAATCCTGTTTCAGAGCCGAACTCCATTACCGCAAACAGCAGTGCAAGTCCTGCTCCTTGGCCTGTCTTGAGACGGTCATGGTGCTGTCCACACCCCAGGAGTTACTCTCTGTGGGGTGTTTGTGGCTGCACTGAAATGAACTCGACTCCCTCTTCTGAGTAAATGCTCCATTGTAATCCACTGGGAGGAAATTGTTGATTTCTTGGGATATTTAGGAAGGCTGACTATAGGAAGGAGCTTCTTTGTTTATTATGCTTTTCTCCATAAGCTTCATTGAATACATCAACTTCTCTCCCACGCCCCAGGGCTTTGACCAAAATATGATTGAGATACCTTGGCCCACTTCCTCTCACAGAGGTGCGCTGTTCTTTTAAAAGAATGGCGGCCGCAGCTTATCTACTCACCCAGAGGAAGCCAATGCTGCAAGGCAGTCACAGCAGACGCTGGAGTGGAGCTGTGATGAACTGGAAGGATCACAGGACCCAGGTCCGAGGCCTCACCTCTGCTTCTTAACAGCAGGCTGTGGAGGCTGTGAAACTTTATTAAGGCACATAATTTCTGAGTTTGCAAAAATAGGGATTTTAATTTCTATCTCACAGGGGTGGATTCAGTGAGACAGCGGCTGTGGAAAACCTTTATAGACTCTAAAGAGCTAAAGTCATATCCTTCGTCTCTGTCCTTATCTAAGAATGATGTTTTAATGCTTTTGAGCAGGACACAGAGAGGTGCTACAGACACAGGGTTGCTTCTGCCACCACCCATCTGGCCACCGTTGATAACTGGGGTCTGTGTACTTCCTGACCTGTGATGCTCAAATCTTAATATGCATCAGAGTCACCTGGGGGCTAGATATACAGACCCCTAGGCCCCATCCCTCTAAAATCCCCTTGGTTGGTCTGGGATCCATGTGTAATTAGCTCCGCAACTATTCTGATGGAGGTTACCCATAAGCTACACTTTGAGAAGATTTAGAGCGTACAGCTTGGACTAGGTGACCGTGGAGTTGGGGTAGGAGACGAGCATGGTAGGGTAATGTCAGTGCACCCCGAATGAGAGGCAAGGAATACTTCATGTTGAGTTCACCAACAGCGCTTCTTGCTCTGCCACTGTCGTGTCCCATTTGTTAGTAGTAGTTTTTTCTGAGCACTCCCTCGTCAGGGCACTTGTGCCTGTGAGATGGCAGACAAAGAATGTCATAATTAGGGAGGCAGAGATGGGATGTTCAGCCTCTTGCAGTTGTGAGAAATAATGCTGGGGTCGTGAGTGTAAAAGCACCTTCTATTCTATTGTTGGTAGCAGTAGTTGCCTGGCTTGACTGCAAGTCATTTTCCTTGAAGATTGTACTGAAAGACTCAGCGTGTGGATCAAGACCATTCACCGTCCTGCTCTGGCTTTCTGATGTCACCTAACCTCATAATATCTGTGAGCTTAGTTTACCCTTCATTTATGTTGCGTACCAATAGACAGCTGTTTATGTTTTGTGTGTTTTGTGAGGAAGAAGTCTTGGGAGTCTTCACTGAAGACAGAGAGAGAGCGTGCGCTCACACGTGTGTGTGTGTGTGTGTGTGTGTGTGTGTGTGTGTGCATGTGTGTGGTGGGTTAAGGGATAAGGTCATTTCAGAGGGTCTGGAAGCTAAGGAAAACATGTCTGCTGGGAATTCCAAAATTCTGTCCTGAAGAAGATCTTAATGTTTATTTGTCACTAGAGCTCTTAGCAGAGCCGGCTTATGTGACCTTGAATCCTTTAGAAAGAGCAGCTTCTCAGCAATGCCAGTCACACGGCATGGGAGATCAAGATGTTGTTTAAATAAAATCTTGGAGCAGCATCCGTTTCACAGGTCCCTGGGGATGCACCTATTCAGCACTAGAAAGGCACTACTTTAAACAAGCACGTAGCATGAGCAATAGCATTCTTCTTTTGCCCCCAGTTAAATAAGACCAGGAAAAAAAGAATCCTCTTTTAAAAAGATGAGCTCTGTCTGTCCTGATTCCTGCTGCTGCTTCAGGTATCTACCTTAATTTTCTTATATTCCTGTGAAGACAGTGGTTTGGACAATTAAATGTAGCAATACACTGAAATTATTAAGTTGTTTACATTCACAGCAGGAATATACCAGAAATGCAAGTCCTTCTCCTCAGAACTGCAGTTCAAATTGTATTTAGTAGTTAATTTAATAGTGATGTTTTCTTCTCAGGCTGGGCAGGAGGGGCACTGAGTTTGACTTACGGTCCCTCTTGTAGCTCCCACGTTATGTGAGGATATCAATTTGCCCTCTGTTTATTTTTCTTTATTACAAAAAGAAATTTATCATAAAAACTTCATGGTGAAAGTTTGGCTGTCATATTGTTTTTTAAAAATATACAAAAAAGGTGAAACAATGAAGAAATCTACAATCACCTGAAATTTAGCTGATTTCATGCCATTGATTCATCTATTTATAGATAGGGCTCCATGAATTAACCTAAATGAAAGAGCAATTTAAGTGTTTTATATTCTGCTGCCATCTAAACTCCACATGTTGCCTTTCTCTTGAGGGCAGCTGCCTCACTCTTCCCTTTTCTTCATGGTTCCGGAGACTTTCCCAGCCTGCCCGTCTTAATTTGGAGGCCTTCTGTGGAGCTTTGTGAAATCACAGTAAACCCTTTGAGGTCCCAGGGCTGCTGCCCACCTAGTCTTTAGCCTTGCTGTAAAGGTCAAGTAGATTAGTTAGACAGGGGCTTGCCCTTCTAACTCCTTGTGGGTTATCTCTTTTTAGATAATTACTATTCATGTACCTCTCCCAGTGTCTTTAGGCCAGGGAAGAGCTTCCTTTCTTGCCTGGTTTGATTCTGTAGAGTAGACAACCTTCCTTTGAGGGGGCTGGATTCATTTAACTCTTATCTTCAGGCCAGCTGCTGTGCTTGCACCTGGGGGAGGGAGGTTTGCCTGTGTGTTGCATGTTGATCCTTACACATTTTATCTAAGAGAACATTTTGAAATGAAAGAAACTGTCTAGTCCATTTGAGGTGGCTCACGCCTGTAATCCCAGCCCTTTGGGAGGCCAAGGCGAGTGGATCACGAGGTTAGGAGTTCAAGGCAAGCCTGGCCAACGTGGCGACACCCTGTCTCTACTAAAAATACAAAAATTAGCTGGGTGTGGCAATGTGCACATGTAGTCCCAGCTACTCAGGAGGCTGAGACAGGAGAATCACTTGAACCTGGGAGGTGGAGGTTGTGAGATAGCTCCACTGCACTCCAGCCTGGGAGACAGAGCGAGAGTCTGTCTTGGGGAAAAAAAAAAAAAAAAAAAAGGCAGCTGTCTCATGACCACGCCTCTGCAACTTCCTCTCCCCCTCACCCCAACTACCTCTCCATTCTTTGCCCAAACTCTGGCTTGCCCACTGGATGAGACTCACTCACCAATAGTAGTTTGTATTTTTCCAAAGAAGAAAAAGAGGTTTTCATTATTATATCCTAATAAATGATGAAGTCCTCCCTGTCACCCCACCCCTCTGAATGAGTGCCCCCTTTCTTCTCAATTCCTGCTGCTGAGTTTCTCTGTCTCTTTTGGAAGTAAGAGTTTCTCATTCACACCAAAGAACTGGGCAAGGGCATGTTCTCTCTTGGGCTACTCAGACCATAGGTTGGTTTCCTAGACCTGCCCCCAGGAGTGGTTTTCTTGGGCACCAGTTGTTATGTTGGTCGCAGTGGAGGAAGCTGGGAGGACAGTGGTAGTTGAGCACTTCCTCTCTCAGGGCGTAGGAAAAATGCGTTCCTGACTCTGTTCACTCGTTCCTTTGTGTGGTCATCAGATCGCAGTTGAGGTACCTGGTAGCGGGGGGAGGTTTACAAACCCAGGGGCAGGTCCTGCATGAAGAGGGCTGGCACTTTCAGGGAACTGGACTAATACAGGCCTTCCTCAGCACAAGTGTGTCCTCAATGCAGCGGTTAAGCAGTTCATGCACTTAGAGAGTCACAGAATTTTAGAATTAAAAGGAACAGTTAAAGTCCTCCGATCCATCCTTAGGATTTTCTGGATGAGAAGCAAGGTCCATTGAGGTAAAGTGAGTTGCCCACACACGTGGCTAACTGCTGTAGCCTGCTGACCAGTATCCCAGAGATCAAGCCAATCTCAAGCCCTGAAAATAATGATCACATACTTCCAGAATGACATTGCGTATCCCTGAAAATGGAAAATCAGTTTTGAAACAACCTAAGCAAAGAAAGAGGAGCATCTTCTGAGTTAGTATTTTGTATGGAGTGGGAAGAGCAGGGGCTTTGGAGTGGACACAGAGCCATGTTCACATGTAAATTATTCCATTTCCTAGGTGGGTGACCTCAGGCAGCACACTTAACCTTTCAGAGCCTCAGTTTACATCATCTGTAAAATGCAGATAGCCTTTCAAGAGTTGATCACAAATATTAATGGAACAGTATCCATATAGCACCTGCACAGCATATCACCTGATTTTTAACATTCAAGAAATAGTGGTTATTGGCCATTTGTGATTAGAAATGTGTTCACTCTTCACCGATCTGTGTTTAGGGAGGTAGCTTTCTCCAAATATGAAGTTTTTATGTGTCTGGTAGAGAAACAGAATTGTGGTCGTAAAATGACAAGAACAGCCACATTATATCATTAACAGTTCCAAAAAGTTCTCATCAGATGTTTTCCAAATTCAGAAGATCCTAAGCCCAGTCCTTTAAAGAAATAACGTTAAAAGTATAGTGCTAAGAAACCCAAGACCTTAAACATTTCAAATCTGTCTGGGAGTAGAGATACGGAAAGCATAACAGATATTTAATGGAATCTGTCTTTTTGATGATAATTATAGCATTCTGAAGTAGGCTCTAAACACATCTGTATACCTGAACTGCTGCTTCAAAATTGTTTGCTTCAAGGGGGCATTCAGTATCTTGCTCAGCTTTCAAGTTTGAGATAACTGCTGTTTAAATGGATGGCAGGCGTTTGATCTATAAATAAGAGTTGGACTTTGCACTTGAGCGCTCTGTTTACCTGCATTCATTTGCATCACACTGGGAAACTGGAAAGGCCTAAGAGTGTGCGTCGTGAGATGCCAGAATGCGACAGCTGAAACAACCCCTCACACTTGCAGATTCCAGGAGGAAACAGCTCTTCTTTCAGAGGCAAGAAGCCATGTTGAATTGGAAGATGCATGCATGAGCCTGGTGAGAGGTGAGAAAATAATATCAGAAGTGTAATGAGCACTAGAGACTTTGGCCAGCGTGTCTGATAACCTCAATAGCTACTGAAAAATCTTCCCTAGTAATTTATTTTTTCAGTCAGCCTCAGTGTGGCGACTGCATTCGCTCAGTCTCCTAGGCCACGTGGCTTTGGCAGCCTCATCTCTTTGCAGCACTGTGCCCATATTTCAGTTTGCTGTTGAGAAATTCTTTGAAAAGTGCTTCTTTCTCCGCAGTTCTCAGCTCAGTTCTTTCATTCAAATTACAGAATTCTGATGCTGGTCCTGGGGCTTTCACAGGCTAGAAACATAAGCTCTACGAGGCTTTCTCTTTTGCAAGCTTGTCACACCTGAAACTGCTGCTCAGGTCCATAGCACAGGTCAGAGGGATGGTCGGTTCTTGAATCACTCCCCCAGCCCTGCCCACCCCACCAGCCTTCAGCTGGCTGCAGTGGAGACAGCAGCTTTGGGTGGATAACAGAGTAGGTGGTGCTGGAGACTGACTTCTTGACTGCTCACAGATCAGTCTTGTCAGCCCCAATGCCGTCTGCACACTGGTGCTTAGAGTTCTGGGAAGGGAGGAAGGAGGGTGGTGGGGGATTCTGAAACAGGTGCCCTACCTCAGGGCACCAGAGTCATGGGGGTCACCCCCCGGGGAGGGACCACCAGTACACGTTGCTCTACAGTGAGCCTGCCTCATACCTGAGGAGCTCCAGAATGAGTAGCAAGCTCTTAGTTCTGAGTTCTGTGACAACCTCCCCCAACCTGTTGGGTAGAGAGGCCTCACCTAGCAAGAGAGGTGATGTTTGCTCCAAAGAGATGCTCTAACTCGAAGGTTGTGCTGCCTTGGGGTAGACTCCCAGAGTAGTGTGGAAAGAGACAAGGCCGCCTCCTTCTGCCCAGGCAGCAGGAAGAACTGTTAAGCTTGGTGGAACTGGTTTCTGGAGGTGAGATGGATGGTGCCCCGTGAGTGTTATTTCACCTTGTTTGTCCCCAGTGAAACCAAAATCTTGGCTCCAGTGGTAACTTGGGTACCCCCACCTGAGCTCCCTAGAGGGTCTCTGTCTTGGCACTTGGTGAAGATGACAGCGAGAGAGAACTTGCCATCTGTAATAAAGACTCAATACCGCTAATTCCAAATATTTACAAGAATAACTTGTCAAGGATAATATCGAGAAACGTCTGCTCCCAGCCTGCAGTTTCTTCTCACTAGGGAATTCTCCCTGAGCCGAATGGTCTTGGGAACGGCCTCTGTGCTGGTCTGGTCTGGATGGTCTTTTCACTGTCCCCTTTTTCCCCTAGTCAGGCACGATTGTGCCCACACTAGGCGTTTTCTGCATCTTGCCTGGTAACCACTCCAAGCTTTCAGCCTTTACTTGGTAATCTGAAGAGTGGCTTCCTGATTTTGCTCTCCTCTTTCTCTCTAACCTGAATATTTGTCTGTACGACTAGCTGCCACCCAGGAACAACAGCAGGGTACTCGAGGGAGGGGTACCTCTAGGTATTGGTTCACAGAGTTAGAAGAACTCTACTCCTCCCTCCTCTGAACTCCCTGGGTTTGGGAAGAAAGCACCTCCGCTGCTTCCTCCGTGGGTCTCAAGGGAGGCAGGTGCTGTTGGTCCCTGAGGGAGACACAGGCAAGTCACCCACAAGCCCAGTATAGCACTGTCTGTCAGTGCAGGTTTCATGCAGAAGATTGGAGAAAGGAAATGGGTTTGCAGTTGGAGAAGAGAAAAGTGGCAGATGGTTCTGCAGGTTTTTCCTTCTCTTATTTGCCTGACAGATGAAATTATAACCGATTTACCAAATGATCACTAATAACAAGGCACATACTTGCTATGTGTTTGAGAGTAGTGAGCAGCAGGAACCAGAGGCAGTACAGAGCCCTGAGTTATTTGGAGACCTGGTGAAAAGCCTTTTGAGCCCAGGCTGACTTCTTAAAACCACAACCGGCTGGGCGCAGTGGCTCACACCTGTGATCCCAGCACTTTGGAAGGCCGAGGCAGGCAGATCACCTGAGGTCAGGAGTTTGAGACCAGCCTGGCCAACATGGTGAAACCCCATAATAGAAAAAATAGGCGTTGTGGCAGGCACCTGTCATCCCAGCTATTCAGGAGGCAGAGGGAGGAGAGTTGCTTGAACTCAGGAAGTAGAGGTTGCAGTGAGCTCAGATTGCACCTTCCATTTCACGCTGGGCAACAAAGTGAGACTCTGTCTGAAAAAAAAAAAAAAATCACAACCTAATTTCTTTCCGAATGAAGTCCTGTCCTGGGATGGACAGCATCCCCAAGAAGAGGCTGAGGCACCCTGCAGCCTCAATGGAGACACCCACACCTGTACAGGAGATACACCTCAAGAACCTCAGCAGGTTGAGAAGGCCCCAAGTGCTTGAGAAAGGGGAACGTGGCCAGCTTTGCCCCTCCCGGCGGCTCCCTCCTGAGTCAGTTGGTTCTCAGAGAAAGTGAACGTGAAGCTAAACTTGTATCCTTTCATTGTCAGACCTGCTGATTTCCATTTTTGTTGGAGCCTTGTGTGATTGTGTTACGCTCTGCCCTTTTTCATTTTGCAAGGATGTTTGGAAGCATGTCAAAGCATATGTATATGTGGAGGTGCTCCGGTGTGTGTGTGTGTGTGTTACGTAGGTGGGGCGTGCATGCCCGTAGTGGTGCCAGGGTCTGAGACAAACAAGTACGCCATCTTTGGATCTGATATTAAAAAAGAAACACCCCAGCCAAGAGTGTTTATCTGTTTAATGTAGCAGAACTCAACTGCAGGAAACCCATTTCTGTATTAGCATATTATGGAAATGTGCAGTGCAGCTGCCTGAGAATGGCCAGTTTATTATTGCTGGGGGCCGTCCTGGGTTATGATCTGGAAGAATTTGAATCACCCTTTACATTTTTTTCTGTTCTCGTTTTGATTTTGGCAGTGGCAGAAAAGGAGAATACTCCCAAGGGATTCAATTATTTCCCTTCAAAATTCTCTTGGAATCATAATGACTATTAAAAATTAAAGGTACCCATATCTCATGCTATTCAGCTTAACTGGTAATTAAAATGCAATTAAATTTTTCACGGTGTAGATTGCGTCTGTTTTTTTTTTTTTTTTCCCAGGGAAATTACAAATTCTGGGCTCTTGAAAGTTAATGGGATTAATCTATAGACATTTAATAATTCAGCTTTGATCAAGTGCAGTCACTGATGGTCTCTGAAAGGGAAGAGGGGGTTGTAAAGTATTGTTTTGTTATTAATAGTGAATTTTAATTTTATTCGGTTTCTTAGAAACCAGGAAATAACTACCAGTCCACGAATGAAAGGCCGTTTTCGAGTGCTGTTTTGAGTTGGCCATGATTGCTCTCACTAATGTGTGCTAGTGATCACCTCTCCGCTGCCAGGCTTGCTCCCCTCACGTAGCATTGTGCAGTTTGGGGTATGGTCCTGAGTTGTCACCAGTGAGCAAGCTATCAACATTGGCCCAGAAGTTGGGAGGCTGACTTGGGTGGACCCTTTCTGGCCTTGGCCGAATGTTATTTTCTCTCTTTTTCTTGCTAACTTCTTTTTTTTCTTTGATGGTAAAAACACATTTGCATTGCAGAGCTGTAATCATAAGCAATTTCTTGACTCTTATAAGACCTTTTGCTGATCTGAGGCCGGTGCCCCAGAGAGACGGGTCAGCTCCTTGGTCTCTCTGTAAGGAGCGTGACCCTGTCCGTTTGGCCAGGAATGGAGGTGAGAGCTGCCCACTGCAGTCCGCCTGGAGCAGGACTTGCCATTTTACAGCAAGCCTAGCACTTGCACCATGCAGCCCTTGGGCGCTGCATGGGAGGGGATGTGAGCAGCAGCAGTTTGACCACACCCCACTCTTCACTGGTCACAGAATTCACCTTCAGGCCCTGTCCTCAATCCTCATTCATTTCTCTCTGTTCATTTCTAACTTTTAGGAAGATATGTCTTCTTTTTTTTCTTCCTCTTTTAACCCGTTTTGAAAGTTTATCTTTAGAAATAACATATATCCCAAGTTAGCAAGGTATAAGTTTCGGGCTAAGTTACTGCAATATAGCATAGCCAGTAAGGGTGGCCGGGTCTCTCTGGGGCCAGGTGTCGGAATCAGGTAGGTTTCTGCTGCATCTCTATTGCTTTGAAATCTTTTATTGTAGACATGGAATTTAACTTCCCGGGGCCTCAGTTTTCCCATTTCTAAAATGGATTTATTTGCAGTACCCACCTCACAGGGTTAGGTAATAATAATAATAAGGATTAAGTAAGACAAATCCTAGCAATATGGATGACACAAAATAAGCATTCAACAAATAGAAGCTGTTACTATTTTCATTATTGGTCATGAAATAGAACATCAGCAATTCTTTTTTTCCTCCTGGAATATTTTAATTCTGCGTCCCCACTTGGAGTAATTTTAGAATATTTCCTAACAGCCTCTCTAGACTGGAATTCTTTCTCTTGTATCTTCTTTATGAGTAGCAAAAAAAAGTTGAACAACTGAAGACCCTATTGTCTTTGTAACTGTCTTCCCAGCAGCTAACATATTCTTTGGCACATAGGAGGCACTCACCGTGTAATAGATGGCCATAGGGATGAAAGGAATGTCCATAATTGATTAGATGATTGGGTAGGAACGAAGAGAATTGTTCTGCTAGTTTCTTTATCCTGTCTTAAGTCATATGCTGCATATACTGAAGCAGTGGTAAGGAACTTGGGAATATAAATTATATTAAAGCTGCAGATTCTTCAGGTAATGTGCCCACGCCTGGATTCTGAAGGCTTATTTGTCAGGTAAGACAGCAGATACCAAATCTCATATTAGCTCGCAGGATAATGGCACAATGCATCATCAGTCCGAGTGGGGACAGTACACAATTTTCTTTTGATTGCCTGGAGCCACAGATGGGGTGAGCATTGAATATTGATTTTCAAATGGTGACTAATAGATGGTAAAAAGCAAAATAGTTTTTGGTTTCAACTAATTACTTGCCTAGGCCACAAATTTTGGCAGTAAGTTAAAAGAAACTTTCATTTGCCTAAAACAGATAAGTTAAAAGAGCAGAATTTATGCAGGAAGACTTAAGACACAAATGAACAGATGGCTGTGACTTTATGAATTGCACATCAGCAAATGTTTAACCAGCCCAGAAAGTAGACAAAACATTGATTAGAAACATTGAGTAGCGATCTAATACTCTTATGGTTAGGATAATATGACAATATTCTAATAATTTTCATCTGATAACAATTGGATAATTTTAATCCTGTCTTAAGTCTTGGCTTGCACAATTTTTCACAGTATACCTGACATCCAGCTTCTTGCTTCTGATGAGGACATAACAAACTTGCTCCTCTCTTATATTCTCACGATTTGATTATGAAATGGCCTGATTCTTCTCTTCTCTGCATTAGTAACATACTGGTTACATCTATACACGTGAGAAACTCTTTTTTTTTTCCTTCCGACTTACCAGGAAATTCTTTTTTCTTTTACCCAGAATTTTACAACTTATCTGTGCAGGGTTTTGACTGCTGGGGCCTTGACTCCATGTATTTGTGAATCAGGTTAGAAGCCAAAGCGTCTTTGAATTTTTGATATGAAATGGGTCTTGCTTGTGATTCAGTCCAACATTTTGAGATGGTTTGGTCTAGTATCATAAGCTTGTGTGTATGTTGTGGGTGTCTTTGTGCTGCCACAACAGAATACCACAGACTGGGTAATTTAGAAACAACAGAAATTTATTCATCACAGTTGTAGAGGCTGAGATGGCCAAGGCCAAGGCCTGGCAGGCTCAGTGCCCTATGAGGGCTGCTCTTTCCACTACAAGATGGTTCCTTGGTGCTGTGTCCTCCAGAGGGGATGAACTCTGTCCTCATCTGGCAGAAAGCAGAAGGGCAAAAAGGGGACCTAAGTTAGCTCCTTCTAGCTCTTTTATAAGGTACTAATTCGTTTATAAGAACAGAGCTTGCATGACCTAATCAGTTCCCAGAAGGCCCCACCTCTTCCACCACAGTGGAGATTAAGTTTTAACACATGAATTTGGGGGGACATTCAGACCGTAGCAGTGGGTGCTGTTGTGTGCGTATGCATGAGCATGTGCTTTAATAAGAAAGATACTGATTTATATAACTGGGAAGTCCAGGGATATCTGGCCTCAAGCATGGTTGGATCCAAGGCTAAAAGGACCCTCTGGGATATTGTTTCTCTCCATCTCTCTGTTCCCTCTTCTGTGGGCTTCAAAATCAGGCACATCAAATTTTAGAAATTTTCTTAAGCTGACAGGTTGTGTGTTTGTCATTTTCCTTCCAGCCTTTGATAACTCTAGAAATAATGATTTTCTTTTCCTTAAGAACTGCCACCTAATTCTAGTACTTCCAGAAGGCACTTCCATGAGGCACTTCCATGATGTCCTTTTGTTATATCAGAACTTTTTAGTCTCCACGTGGCCAGGCCTCGCATTTGGGTTGTTGTCGTCTTCCGGCCATCGTTGCACTCAGAGGAAGACCTGTAGAATGCTGCTTTCCCCAGCCACCAGGGGGCTTCGTGTGTGTGTAACCATGTGAAACTGTTGATAGTCAACCATTTTTGACCTGTGAACTAGGCCAGTTCTTACGGTTCAACGTAAAACACCAGGTTTGTAGTGGTGATTGTTTCTCAGCAACAGCAGTTATGTCTAGAAAGCTTTGCATAAATTACTATTTTTATTTTGTTGATTTGCTCCTAGCGCCTCCCCTGTGCCCCAGTGAGATGAATAAACAGCTGGAGGCAAATGACAGAGTGCTTGCGCATATGGCAAGCCATTCATAGCTGAATCCCAGGTGCAAGATGACCATCTTTCATGTCACAGTCGGAGGTTTCAGCACACCAGCCCAGAATTTCACCATTAAATTACGTCCTGTGAATCAGATAACGAAGAAGGAGAAGAAATACTTTTAGAAACTTTAGAGCTTCTCTGCCAGCCCTGTGAGTCTTGAACATTGATGCTTTTTAGCTCATTTCTGGCAGTTTTGGGAGGCAGTTGGTATCCACAGATTCATAAAGGCCAGTGCTACCTGCATGCCAAGGCAGTTGACACATAATAGAATTTCAGAGCTAGAGAAGACGTTAAAGATGATCTCATGGCAGCCCATCAGTTTACAGATGAGAATATCAAGTCTCAATGAGTTAAGAGATTTGTCCCATTTAAGAGCTTAAGACAAGGCCCAGGGTTCCCATCCGGTTCTGTCTTCCTTTGATTCTGTTATCTTGAAGAGCAATGCTGGCCCTCCAGCAGATTCATTCCTCACTCTCTTCATAGCTTGGCTTTTGTTGTTTTAAAAGAAATCACAGAATTTTAGGTGACCAACAGGCACCATGAGGGAACACTGGAAACTGGATGCACCTTATTAGCCAGAAAGCTTTGGAGCCCAGAGCCAGGCCTGGGCTATAGCCTGAAGCCACTACCCAGGGGTAGCTGAAGAGCATCTTGATTCCATCTCCAGTACTGAGATACTCCTACTTTTGGGAGGTATGCAACGTAAAATGTATCTTTTTAAAAAAAAACAATCATTTTTCAAGAGATTAAGTGAATAAAATAAAAACAGTTGTGACCTTAATATCAAGTAGCTATTTTCATAGTTTGTAGTAAAGAAGAGCGTTGCCTTATGACTTGGGGGGAAAGGGAGGTCAGTGTTTGGCTCCCTGACCCTAGGACTAGTGCTAGTTGAGGTGAGGACTTCAATGGCTTCATAGCACTTGTCTTCTGCTGAGCTTGTGGCCACTGAAAACTTCTAGAACTCCACCCCAGGAATACTACCAAGTCAAATCTCCCCATTCTGTGAGTATTCGGTAACTTTTTTGCTTATATGCAGTTTTACTCTGAGAGCAACTCAAATTATTTTAAATAAGTGATTATAAAATAGAACACAGTGAAATACATTGGTAACAATGTTTATACATTCCTAGAGTCAGTTCACCAGGAATCTCTGTACTAAAGTTGTAAAACATGCAACCTTCCTTTAATCAATAGGACTGATAGATTATATATAACAAAGTCTTAAGATTCTGCAAATGGCATTATTGTATTTTGGAAGAACATGATTTGGTGACATTATTCAAAGTTTTCTTGGTGTTTTTTTTAACCACTTATTTGTTTTATTCATGTGTCATTGTTTCCGTAGATTCTTCCATAGAGTTTTGGTTTTCTTTAAAAGCTATATGCTGAATTTCCCTTTTTTATTGATACAGTTATTAGCTTTAGCCCATTTTTCCAACTTGAGTTTGTGTGTGTGTGTGTGTGTGTGTGTGTGTGTGTGTGTGTGTGTGTGTGTGTGTTTTAATCCTGATTCTGCTATTCTTTGTGTAAAACAAGATAACTAACTTTACTGGTTCACTTTATATACCTTTGGCTCATTAATTCTTCACAATAACCCTATGAAATAGAAACCATTATCGTACTTTATAGATGGGGAAATGGAGAGTCCGCTGGACTAAGTAACGTGGCCAAGATTAGAAAAGCTCTTATCCCTTCCTCTGAGCTTCATGGCAGCTGCAGGTTTGATAAACATGTCTTAAATATCTTCATCTAAATCATAGACTTGGACTTGAATGCATGAGTCTGAGCTATTTATGACAAGAAGTAAATTTAGTTACCCTGGCTAAAAATGTTGAATAAATCTAGGCCAAGGATGGCCTGGTTCCATGCCCTCTAGGCCAGAGGGATATGCTAATCTGCATCTGTGGGAACAGTTCTCATCCACTTAGTAATCCACCTTGTCAAATCTGATACTCTGTTTATTGACATTATTATTGTTTTTGAAAACACTTTTACATATAAAAGCATCAAACACATTTTTAAAAGTCGAGCTATTTTAAACATTTGTAGTTGCCTCTAGTATAATACGTAGCACACCAGACAAAAATAAACTTCTTTAGGATCGAATTCTCTTAAGTGGAGCTGTTTATTTGGCTTGCCACCAGAAACTTGACTTTAAAAGTCAAATAAGACCCAGTCAGTTCTGGCACCCCTGTATAGTAATATCTGAAGGGCTTTTTCAACACAGGATTTTATGTCATGAACAAAGAATTTGTAGAGGATTACTACACCCCACATTCTGTAATGAAACTACATAAAATTCTACACAGTTATGTCCAACTAGCCACAAGTATGCCCTGCTATTAGTTTCTGTTTCTTTCCCATTGGGAAGGTGGTATTGCTCTTTAGCCACATTGGCCAAGAAAAGAGTCACTATCAGCCAGGCCGAATCCTTCCCCAAGTTCCTGGGGCCCTGTGACAGACGTCCCTCCTTCTCCCATGGACGGTGTTGGAATGGATGTCCACTACTTGCTTTAGAAAAGAAAAAATCTTAGTCTTTCCTTATGCATTTGTACAAAGCAGTTTTTAAGAACAAAGTTTTCATCAGTTGTTATCCACAGATGTCATTTTTTGCAATGAGTTTGATCTAGAGAAATTAATGGCTTGTTTACATAGGGATGTCTGCTTGTTAGGGCCGTGTTCTGTTTTTCACTTGAGCTCTCTGGGTCTGTATCCTTACTACCATTCACTCATAAATGTCACAAATATTTAAATATGTATTGAATACCTCCTATGTGCTAAGCACTATTAGGTATATAATTTAAAAAAAAAAAACAGCATATATAAGCCCTATCACTAGACAGCTTACACTCTAGTGTGAGAGACAATAATGACATAATCACCAAAATATAGCATATAGTTATGAACTGCATTAAGAGCTAGGAAGGAAAGAGACACTGTTAGAAGAGCTTCAAATGGTCTGGGCGTGGCGGCTCACAGCTGGAATCCCAGGACTTTGGGAGGCCGAGGCAGGCGAATCACTAGGTCTAGAGATTGAGAGCAGCCTGGCCAACATGAAGAAGCTCCATCTGTACTAAAAATGCAAAAATTAGCTGAGTGTGGTGGTGTGCGCCTGTAGTCCCAACTACTCAGGAGGCTGAGGCAGGAGAATTGCTTCAACCCGGGAAGCAGAGGTTGCAGTGAGCTGAGATCGCACCACTGCACTCCAGCCTGATGACAGAGTGAGACTCCATCTCAAAAAAAAACAAAACAAAACCAAACAAAACCTGAAGAGCTTCAAATGGAAGGACCTGCTCTTAGATGGAAACAGGTGGTGATGGGAAGGGAGCCCCATGCTGAGAGTCAAGTGAACTAGCCGAGGGGCTGGCCAGCCGCAGAGAAGAGCTCTCCCTGTCCCTATTGCAGGAGGGAGAATGCCACACTCAAGAACCTGCACAACAGATAGGTGGTGGCAGGCATGGGGAGATGAAGGAGGCGGAACAGGATAAGTGGCCCACAGTGAGGCTGATGAAGTGGGCACATACCTTAGGCCAACTGCTGCACAACAGTTTTCACAGCGTTTTGTTATTAAGTGCAGATGCCACCTTGGGGTGGCTGCAAGGTGATGCCAACTGCCTGCACAGTTGGTGTGAATTCCAGCACTGACTGCAGCATGAAGTGGGCAGGTGGACAGGTGCTGCCCAGGTCGGGAGATACTGCAGGAAGCTTCTCTGCCTCACTGGTTCATTAGCAGATATCACAGAGAAGTTAATGCAGAGCAGGACAAATGCCTCCTCCACCAGCGTCAGCAGCTGAGATACAAAGAGAACAATGTGCTGTGCCCCGTTTACTCACATGATTAACATTATTTATACTTCATAATAAAACATATAAATGTTTGTTTGCATAAACTCATCGCTTAGTCTGCTTCAGAGTAACTGCCTCTTGTCATAAGTATCTCAGACTTCATGCATTCACGTCCGTCGAGTTTTCATTTAATCGGAAAGGAGAGGACAGGGGTGTGTAGAGTAGCAGGCAGGCGGGAGGGACTATAACAACACTTGCTGGTGATTGTGGTGGATAGGCTGTTTTCAGACCCTTTAGAGAATCTGGTTTTGGGGGACCTACACAGTTGAGGGCAGGTCCAAGTGTAGGAATCAGAACTTTGAGAACTGAGTGCATCAGACGTGGTAGGACATGGCAGACCTTCCTGCTAAGCCTGCAGCTCCTCCCCTGCTGCTGCCCTGTCTCTGATGCTCACCTTGTTGCTGTGCTCCTTGCACAACCGTGTGGGAGGGGCAGGGAAGGTGGATTCTCAGCCCTCTCCCTTCAGCCTCCTCTATTCTATAGCTCTGATTCCTTCTCTCAGAGGAGTCGGCAGGTTCTCTGCTGTGGAGAGGGCTGGGGCTTGTTCTGTGAAGAGTATCGAGGTTGCAGACGGGAGTGAAAAGGGAAGAGTGCATGTCAGGTGGATGGATGTTTGCCTTGTGAGAAAGTAACGAGGACATCAGGCTTCAGTGAGTACAGCTGGAAGCAGGGCCTGATGGGCACACTAAGGCCTGGTCTGAGGGGCTTGAGCGAAGCAGGGTGGAGGGGCTGACTATGTTCTAGGGGGAAAAGAATGAGAGAAAGTGGGAAGAGGAAGAAGATAGGAAGTGAAGGCAGGAAGGGTGATCTGAAGTGTGTGTGTGTTGAAAGGTCAAGATTCTTCACTCAGAAGGCTTCTCAGTCTGCCCTCCCCACGTGCTGAGGCCGCTCTGGCTCCCACTGGAAATGGCTTCCTCTGTTGAGGGTACAGAGAGGGCTGAGGAACTGCAGACAAGCGCAACACGGTCCCTACTGGGCGATGTCACAGGCCAGGCTAAGTGCTTGGGTAGGAGGAGTGAGCTCGCCTGCGGCAGCTTAGTGCAGAATCCTCTGTGGTTTCCTGGAATCTGAAATAGCCAGGAATAGCCAAGAGTTGTGTATTTTTTTAAGCAGAGGAATGTTTCTACTTTCTAGACTGTGACTCATTTACATTGGGACACATTGGACATTTATGCCGAATGAACAAATGAACAAGGCTTTATGTGGTTTCTGTATCTGAACTCAAAATTCTCACACACTGAGCATTCTTAAATATTGTGAAAAGCTTTATAGCTTTTGAAAATAAAATTCCCTAGAACACATAGGAAGCAGACCATGAGCAATGAGCCTTGCCGGTGTCTTGATCCAGCTTTTTTTTGTTAAACACAGAAGCCGTTGAGAGGACATGTCTCGGCATAGCGCTGAAAACCTGCCGGTAGGGGGCATTTGCAATGGACCTGAAATCCTTCACAGTTGACCGTTTCCTATGCTGACCTGAAGTAAAGCCCTGTTCAGAGGAAACAGTCGCCAAATCCCCTCACATTCTGTATCTTACAATTTGGTACTTGAACAGAAAGTGCCTTGTAGTAACTGTTGTTGAAAACTTTGTATTTATACTACTAAAGAAGCAATTTCCTCTATGGCCTGATTCTTGAGTACACTAGCTGGTACAGACAGGTCTCCTCCTGTCCTTCCGAATTTATTATTTCAAAGGTGTGTTGCACCTTAAGTCATGGCCTTTCGTTTTTGACCAATGAGTAATTGGAATAGTGATGCGTTCTGTAGAGAGAGTGGGAGAAAGAGAAAGAAATGCTGAGCCTCCCCCACTTCATCAGGTAGTTGAGGCATGTTTGGAGGTAACTGAATGGAGCAGTGATCTAGTTGTAGTAAAAGAGCTAACTGCAGACGCAGAGAGTGTGGCCGTGGAGTGGAGTCTTGATGACACTCTTCCCTCTTCCAAACTCACATCAGAATATGCAGGTTTTGCGCATATCAAATTTCATTGATCTGGCCTCACTGATTTCAAATTTATGGCAATATAGAGAGGACTTGAGCTGATGTTCACATTTCCAGTGCCTGTAGGTGGAAAAAATTGTTTCCTATGAAAATGATAAATATATAGAAATTATAGGGGAAATCCTAGCCCATTCATGCTGCATTTACAGCATTCTATCCCCCCAAAGAAGGTAGTTAATCATAGACAATTCTTTACAGTTCATTAAAGTAGATCCTGGCAGGGTCTCTATTTGGCAGTGTCCCTCCCGTAAGCCATTACTCTGTGCTATTGTACAGGTTTACAAGACCTCAATCTCCGTTTTATTTTAAAAAGTCTAGAATTTCAAATCTCCATTAATTTGGATGTTTCATCATCTCGATTCATCCCAATAAGGTTTTATTATATTTTATTTTTGATAAAATATTGAAACAACAGAATATTTGATTACTGGACATAATACCTTAAGTTCCAGGTAATTTCATCATCTGAGTCCTGAAAAGAAAATCAGACTTCCCAACCCAAGAAGTCTACTGTCTTTCACATTGGGTCATACCTGTACGTATTCTTGACCTTTGTATTTGTAGATAGCACCACTGTCAATGTTAGTGGTCTAGGTACATTTTTCCAAAAACAAGTGTGACAGTGGTTTTGGTGATCTTGTGACTGTTTGCAACTTTGCTCTGAAGAAAATTAACTGGGTCCAATAATAAAGAATTGAGAGAGAGGGCTACTAAGATAAAGTGCCTTCTGAGACTATATTTAAGCTGAAATTAAAAGGCTGATGATAGTATTTAGGGAGAGAAGGGGACAAAAGGGTTCAGTGCTTGGCTGTTTCTCCTCAGGCATGTGTCTGGTCCTGAGGTGAGAGTAATCTTGATTGACCAGAGAACCGAAGAGATAGCAAAGGAAGTGACTGGAGCACATGGACCAAAGGCATGAGATGAGGTTATGGAGGAAGTCAGGGAACTTCTTGATGATGAGCTGGCATGGTTAGATCATGCTTTAAGCCACAAGAGACAAAATATAACAACGGGAAATTAAAAAGATATAGCCAGGCTCAAAGCAAGAGAAACAGCTCTGTGAATCCGAAAAAGAAGAGAAATGCAAAGCAGAGATAGAGCTGAAGCCACGGGCTACCTGTCTCTTGGATAAAGCAGGCAAAATGGCTGGGAATTTGGCTCCTGCGATGTAACAGGGATGAGATGTGTACTCGGGGGAAAGGGAAGTGGGGTCAGGCTGACCACTTAAAACCAGGGCTATCTATAAATGAGAGAGGACATTCCCGCTATGACAGGCCGCTGATAAAAGTAACTGCTGACCTATGCCTGGAATGAGGGTTTACAGGAAGCTTATGAGTCTATGGAGGTATGAGATCCCAGACACAGGATCCTGACCAGGGCCTGTGCCACGCCCCCTGTGGCTCCATGACTGGATTTGCAGCACCCCTGTCATTGGGGATAGCATCCTTGAGCTAGCATTGAAGGTTCTGCTCAAGATGAGGGCCGAGGCACTTGTGGAGACAGGATGCAAATGGAGACGGGGACGGAGACAGATGGGAGAGACCCTCCCGCTCAAATGAACACGCACACCTGAATTCCAAAGCACATGAGTATAGCATCAGAAAGAGAACCAGTGAAAGTCACAATCACGATGAAGTCCTTCCATATGGAAACAAAACTAGAGAATAAAAGTTTTCAATATATTTCAAAGCCTTAAAGAGAAAAATTTTATAATATCCAATGGGGTTGGGGGGCAAACATAAGTGAAATAAGAACAGGAGAATTGGAACAGAACCAATCGGAAATCTTAGAAATGAAAACTGTAGTCATTAAAATGAAAAGAAACCCACAAAGATACATTGAATTAAGAGATGGTACTGAGGAACTTACCCAGAATGCGGTTCAGAGGAAAAAGACATGTTTTTAAGTTATGCAAAAGCAGCTGAGGCAGGAAGGATATTTTGAGACTCTCCAATAAGCTTCTAATAAGAAGTTCTTTAAGTAACAATAGAACAGGCCAGATGCAGTGGCTCACGCCTATAATCCCAGCACCTTGGGAGGCCAAGGTGGGAGGATCACAAGGTCAAGAGATCAAGACCATCCTGGCCAACATGCTGAAACCCCATCTCTACTAAAAATATACAAATTAGCCAGGTGTAGTGGCACACATCTGTAGTCCCAGCTACTCGGGAGACTGAGGCAGGAGAATCACTTGAAGTCGGGAGGCAGAGGGAGCCAGTATTGCACCACTGCACTCCAGCCTGGTGACAGAGCGAGACTCTATCTCAAAAAAGAAAAAAAGAATAGAACAAATGACTAGCAAATTTATAATTTGACAGAGTTTTTAAAAGGCATGAACCCTCAAATTCAAAGCATACTCCCAAGTACTGAGTAGTATCAACACAAAGAAATCTAAATATACACATACTAGTGAATCTTCAGAACATCAGTGACAGAGAATCTTAAAACCTGAATTCAGTTTGATTGAAAGAACATCTCTTATCAATAGCCAGTGATATCAGGTCATGTGGAACGTCTTTAACAGGCTGAAGAAAATAATTGTCAAGCAAGAATTCTATCTGTAGTTAAACTGTCTTTCAAAAGTGAAATAGATATTTTAAGAGGTACAAAGAATTTTGTTAAAATAATTTCTTAAAAAGAATGTGTATTACAACAAGAAAAGTAAACCCAGAGAGAAGTTGTAGAATACACAGAACAATGTTGAATGTAGAAATTGCTGAAATGTCAGAAAATGTAATTTCCTAATGAATATAAAAGTAACTATTTTCCCTGTGTTGAGACTGAAAGATGAAACTAAAATACTAGGTAAAAATGATAAGGAGAGTATAAATTCCGCATATATCACCATACATATAAACCATTAAGATTAAATTTAAATGTTAAGAGACAGGGTGATTTTTTGTTTGTTTTGTTTTTTTAAAGCCCAGTTGCATGCTGCTTAAGAAAACTGCACCAAGGGGTTTAAAATAATGAGATGGAAATAGATATATCAAGACGACATTAATAAGAGGAAAGCTGGGGTAACTATCATTATCAATGTAGACTTTAGGGCAAATCGAGCATTAGTGGAGATAAAATTCTGTATAATCATAAAAGAGAGGAAGGCATGACCCAGGCCATGTGGGACTTGTGGGCCTCATGGGCCATGATTAGGGGTTTGCATATTAGCCTCAGCTACATGGGCAGTCCCTGAAGAAAATAGCTATGTGGATGGGAGGACAGGGTTTGAGAGGTGTGGCAGGCACCAGGCAGTGCAAGGGTGAGAGGTGTGGAGGGCGTTGGGCAGTGCAGGGGTGAGAGGTGTGGAGGTCATTGGGCAGAGCAGGGAGGGCAGGGATTGAGAGATTTGTCTCATAGATACCAAGAGGGGCCTGTTTTGAAGAAAAAGTGATGGTAAACTATACTGTGTGCTGCTGATGGGTAAAAGGAGATGTGGACCTCTCAGCACTCTGACAGGGTGGGGATTTGAGGGAGGAAGCCCAAGCTTTGGCAGTAGGGAGAAAGTGACTACGATGGTTTTCATTCCTGCCCCGCCATGCTCTGGAGAGCACGGTCAAATTAGTGTTGCACTGTGTCTGCCACCCGGGAAAACATGCCCGTGAGACTCTAAATGGAAGAAAAGCATTTTGGGGCCAGCTACTAACTAGAAATGCAGGAAGGGGCAGGAGGCATCTCTTCTGGAACTCAACGCTTTATCAGAGATGATGACTTTCAGCACAGTGTTTTATAACTAAGGAGAGCATATTTCATCATCATCATGGTACTGGACGGCAGCAGCTGCTGAGATGACCGAGCTAAGCCTACGTGAAAGCCAGAGAAACCTTCATTGTCTTTGAACTCTGACTTCTTCCCTGCTGCCCTCTCCCTACCCCACCCAAACCCTGCAGGTCATGCCGGCGTCCTTAACTGTTACAAGAGCTACTGTGTGTAAAGAAGCTGTATGCCAGCCTTAGACAATTTTACCTGTTCATTGTAACAAATGTTAATGAAGTCCTGGCTTACAGAGATTTTGATAGGCTATGTTCTGCATTATCCTGGCACCCCTAAAGTGAATAAACAAATGGAATGTCAAAATTCCATACTCAGAAGTTGAGGGATACAAATATTTTTTTTTTTTCTGGCTTGTTCTTAAAGTGATCAGGATCTTGCCCATAGTCTGTCATCATAAACAAGTCTGTTTTTGGCTACTGTGGCATGAAGAATTAGGCATGGTAATTTACAAAATCTGATTACAAAGAGAATCCCTGTCTGCTAGCAGTTTAGAGCATCTTAAACAGATCACAAGTTAGATACATATCAGTTTTGCAGTGTACTAGTTATGTGGCTTAGGCCAATTACTGTATTAAGTTCTGAGAGTTGCAATTTTGTCATCTGTAAAGTGGGAATAATAATGTTCATATTACTGTGAGGATTAACTGAGGTAACGCTCATCTAGGGCAGTACCCAGCACCTAGAAGAGTGCTTGGCTGATTGTGGGTTCTCAATAAATATTCCTTGAAGAAAATGAATGAATGAATGAATGAATGAATGAATGAGTTGGCTCAGTTGTAAACCTCCTAGGTATACAGTCAGCACTCTTTCATATATATTTGAGAGCCCGGAAAGAGGACATAAATTCCATCGAACAGCCTTTTGGGAATACATATACCACTTACACACACACAAACTTTTAAAATTACAGTGGTCAAAGCAGTCTAATCAGATGGTCTGTCATTGGGCCTGACAGTGAGAACTACCAGAAAGCAGGAGAGGAGAGCTGAAAGGGGAGAAGGGAGTGGCTCAGAGAAAAGAAGGGCAGCAATAATTGTAGAGAGCAAAGTAAGAGAGAAGACGGGGAGGAGGTCTTCAGTGGCTTCCAAACACATGTGACCTGTGGGTATCAGAAGCAGTCCGGCTGAAGGCTAAAAAGACCAGAATTTTTGTTTAATCGAATTTCTGCAGAACAAATTTCTGCATGTGAGAAGGCACAGTTTTCCCCTCTGCGCCCTTCTCTCTTTCTTTCTCTCCCCCTATTTCTTTCCTAAGAGATAAATAACCTTGTTACCTACAGAAAATGATAATCTGTCTGGCACCCCTGCTCCGCAGCTCTATTCAAGAAAAACACAGACAGTGAGCACGTAAACCTTGATTACTAGCAGAGGCACAGTGTCACCATGCCCTGAGTTTGGGACTCCTGCCGTTTCCACATGCTGCTTTGCAGTTTATCCTCATGGCGTTAGCAGGATAAACTGATCCACTGCATTAATGAGTGCTGCAAGTGGTACTTGAGTGCCCAAGAGGAATTTGGAAAGAGTCTCGTATTTGCCAGATCTCTTTTCCTAGGTGAAATAACAGGCTCTCTTTTTCCCAACTGATTCTGTTCCCCACAAAATGCCCAGAGTCGTTTAGTAAAGGTATCCCATGTGGATGAGGAAGAAAGTGGCCGGCTTGAGGAAATCACTGAGCCCTTGGGTATCAGGGAGGAACTGCTTGTCTGGTAGGGATGTAGCTTTTTCATGGCGCAGCTTGTGGAAGACACGCAGCCTGGGTGATTGGCTTCACCACAGCCTCCTCCTTTCTCTCCCATTCCTGTGCTTCATTTCTCATGACAGGGACCAAATTCATGTCCACAAAAAAAGATCATTGCTATCACCTACCTTTATTTTCCCTGGGCTTTTGAGGTAGATGTCATATTTTGCAACTGAAAAGTACAGTTTGCTCAGGAAGGCAGAGTGAATTAAGCAGAAAAAACAATTTTTTTAATATATGAGCCTGATGATTAGATGGAACAGAGTCATCCACAGTCTTGGATTTAAATTTGGCTCTACAACTAGGTCTCAAATTTTGACTGATCCATAAAGACGTTCAGTCATCTTTCCCAAAGTTAGCAGAGTTCATGCAAATGATTCCGTTGGCCAGAGAATCACAGAGTACACTCATCTCCCATTGTGGCTTTTCTGTGGCAAAAATTCCTGCTTCAAAAATGAGGCTCTCCCTCTGACAAAAAGAGTCTTTCTCTGATAATGTGCTTGTGATTCTCAGTCCGTTCTAAAAGCATCCACATTTATTAGGTGCTGACTGTGTGCCTGTTTGGAGCAAAGTGTGTGAAGTACAATGGCCCTCCAGACGCAGATGCTGCCCTCGAGAAGGTTTGCTGACCCTGACTCTGGGGACCTCTCCCTCACTCGGACCTAGTGCCCCAGTGTAGACAAGAGTGGGCTCTGCTCGTGTTGCCCCATTCATCACTACGGTTGATTCAGCTAGTCTAGCAAATGGGGAGATTCATTCATTCCTTCATTCGTTCCTTCATTCATTCCTCACTGCAACTCTTGTTCTCTGGTTGGGACACTCTTGACTTCGTATCAGTTTGTTGAATATGCTGTTTAGTTTTTTTGTGCCCCTAGAATTTTTACACCTACTGCTCCTTCTTCCCAGGATGTTCTTCTTCTTCAGTCTAATTGTGACTCATCTACCAGCCCCTAACCAAAATGTCTCTTCTTCTAAGTTTTTCCTGACTCTCTAGTTAAGAGTACCCCTGACTGCTGTAGGCCCAGTACTCACTACACTTGTTAGTACTTTCCAGCGTCTAGCCTTCCACAGTGATGTAAGATCCATGAGGATAGGAACCGTGCTCAGCCTTATTTCCCAGTTTATCTCTGTAGTGCCTGGCACATAACGAGTACTCAGTAAGTGAAGAGTCCTTAATGTGAATGCATGCACGCATGCACGAATGAACAAATAAATGAATAAACTGGTGTTGCTTTCCCAAAGGTGTATGCAACATCAGAGATGGGATTTTTCTTTAACAATAGTATGTAAGGAGCTATAATCGCCAGCTAGAAAGTACAAACCCCGAGCAGGGAAATCCATTAACCCATAGACCGTCTTTTGTGCCAACAATGTTTGAGCAGCAGTGAAAAGAAGTCAGCTATTCATGTTGAATGGAGTTGTGAAATGGTGGAAATAGGTAAAATATACAGCTTATAAAATCATCTTTACTTTGGACTTCATTTGTCTGGCACCAGTATTTAGTTTCGAGGAAATTTCCAGAATACAGACCACACAATTGTAATAAACATAAATAAAAACAATATTCTCAGGCCAGCATGAAGAATTTGGGGTCACCCCCTGTTTGTATTACCCCAGTCACTCATTGAATTCTGTAATCAAATATTGACTGTGGCTTTCTTCTTGGTCTCTATTTTATTTTTTTATTGGAATTCAGTCTTATTAAAAATCCTGAGACTGTGTAAAAATGTTCTGGGTTTTAGTGCCCCTGCTACTTGGGTTACTTCTGTCCAGCAACTCTCCACTTATACGTGAGCAGTGATGGAGACCTTTGCCTCATTAGGGAGCTGCCTATAAAAACATGTCTGAAAGGACTTACATTGTAATGGAATTGAGGTCCCTGAAGATGGTACATTATCATGGTCTGAACCTAGTGCCACAGTACACCTTATCATACCTGCATTTCATTAAGGGGAGTCATCTGTGAGCATTCTGGAGTCCAGTAGCTCCTGGTGCTGTATTTCAAGAGGAGTTCTTGACTTCACCTTTAAAGGATACTCTGTGATAGAGAAACTTTAGGAATGCTTCCCTGAGAGCCGCCTTCTCAGTCCTCTAGTCCAAACCTCCTCCTGTAAGGAAGAAAGAATTGGCCCAGTTTCTGACATCTATGGTAGTAATAAAAGACACACCATTTGGCACGTAATTAGAGGCACAAGTAACTGAGTAAGTAGACTGTCCCCTAACTCACTTTGGGGTCTTATCCTGGACTCTAGCATTACCTGTAGTTGTTTTCCACCAGAGACTGGAACTAAGGATATGGGAGTGGGGATGGTGGGTATGGGAGGGAGTTATAATGAAAGGAGCGTGAACCCAGAGGCAGATGTCGGGAATCCAGCCACGAGGCTAGCAAACACTAAGCACCTTTTGTGTACCAAGCTTGCTGCATGGCCTGAATGGACGGACCTGGGCAACTTTTCTAGGCTATTGCATCATCTTTAAGTTGACAAGGCTGAAGTAGGTGATCTCTGCTTCCTTCTGGCTCTAAACGGTCTGTGGTTTATTTCAATAATTGAAAGTAAAGCATCCCCTAGTCCTTTACCCTAGTGAGCATGAGCCAGGAATAACATCTGTGCTCCCCAGTCACGTGAATGCTTAGCAGAGGTGAAGAATGCAGACTGCAAAGCTTGTAGTATATTCCAGCAGCTCAGAAAGGAGAAGAAATGCCTAGTGGGTGCCCTAGACACCATTCTCCTTGCCCTGTTTTCCATGGTAGTCGGGTCAGATGGTTGCAGGCCCGTCCGTGCATCTTGCGTTTGCGTCACAGGACCAGGGGATAAAAAGGGCACTTGAGCAGCAAGGTTGAGCGTGTGAGCAGTGCATTGCCCAGGTCAGAAGCCGACTCCCTACACTGTGCTTGGACCTCAGTCTCCACGGTTTGCTTCTGAAAAATCTGGAAGTCGCTTGTGCCCCAAAATCCTTTCTTTCCCACGGATGAAAATGTATCACATAGTTGTGTTGTTTCAAATTTTACCCATTACAAATTATTTTGAGTTGATAAGACTAAACTCATCTGTGAAATTACTAATCATTGATAACTGTAATTTCGTCTAATAAGATTGCTTTTTTTTTTTTTTTTTTAACACACTGATGAGATCAGACTTTTCTAAAGGCGGCTTGGAAGTTTTGACTGGGTAGAGGGAACTTCCGGGGAAAGCTGTTCTGGAGAAGGCAGCGTTGGTGAGGCCCCACTAAGAAGGCCATTTGTGAGTCCTTCGGCCCAAGTGAAAGAGAAGAGTTGGATGGAAGTAAGAGGGATGGAAGGGAGTCAGGACAGATGACGCTTGCTTCACAATGTTGACGTGAACTTGTCCAGCACTAGGTGTCATGAACTGATTGCAGAAGAGATCGCCCCTGCAGGAACCTATGAGCCTGAAGTAATGGGAGCTGCATGTAAAGAGTTGCCTCATAGACCTTCAGGAGAGGGAGACAGAGTTCTTTTCCCCAGCAGCATAAATGAGCCCATTTTAGCAAAAATAGCTGTAATTTGCACAAGCGTTAAAAATCTGCTTCCAACTGTAAAAATACTGAGATATCCAGGGCATAGAAAGGCTGTGGTTCTGCCCTGTGACATGATGTGTGATCTTGAAAAGTAATGAAAGTGGAAGAAGGCATTGCAAAGATACTGCTCTAATGAACACAATTCTGTTTGCCAGCGTTTTTTCCTGCTAGCAAATTATATTACTCCATCAACTCGGTAGAACATCAATAATGCCTTCAGAGAATAGCTTGTGAGAGCTGAGTTACTCTATGACAGGATTTTTGAAGACAATGTAGTTTCACATTTCTCAATTTTCTTTGATTTTGTGCAGAGAAAATGGAAAACTGTAATAAATATTTTCCACAAAATGGTGTGGTAAATGGAATCACAGCTGGTAGCAACAGTATTCTGCTATTTATTTGGATGCTGATTCCAGGTTTTCTGCGTGAAACAACCGTGCTGGCAGATTCATTGGTTTCACATTTTTCCTAACACTTTTTTTTTCCAGTTAAGGGATGAATTTGGTTTCACCTGTGAACGCCTGGTGGGAGTTGTGGGACGGGTAATGTGAGGCTGCTGGCATGTGCGTACTCGGTGATCTCGGAGTGTCTGAGGGCTCTGAGTTGATTGGAAATATTGTAGTTGTATGATAAGAAGTTAACATATGTGATCGTCAGGCGAGATTCAGTGAGGCAGTGAGATGGACGGGAACGAGCCTGGCTTCAGGAAGCACAGGCTGAGCTTGACCTCAGCTCTTCCATGACTGTGCAGCTTTGGCCACGTCACCTAGCCTCTTGGAACCTCAGGCCCCACATTGCGTTAGCAAGATAATAAATTGTACAGTTATAATTAAGTGTAGTGGGTATGAATTTGGTCTGTGGTATATAAAGATCTTAGTGTACTTACATTCTACATGTGTTAGGTATTATAATCTTCATTGCTTTGATACCATACCCAGATTTCTGTAGCCTTCTTCCTCTTAATATTCTGTTGCCACCATCACCCTGCTCCACATCCCAACTCAACTCAGTGCTTATTCTTACAAAGCTTTGTTCTCAGCTAGTTATCATGGTAAGTAAGTTTTTGGGTAATAGATGTAGTATCTATTATCTCCAAGATTTATTGCTTTCTTAAAAAAAGCAAAACTTCTACATAGTTGAAATAAATATAATCATGGTATCGCTGCATCTAGAAAATTCTGGCTGGGTACCACGGCTCATACCTATAATCTCAGTACTTTGGAAGGCCAAGATGGGAGGATTCCTTGAGGCCAGGAATTTGAGACCAGCCTTGGCAACATAGCGAGACCCCATCTCTACAAAAAATAATAAAATTAGCCAGGCATAGTGGCATACACATGTAGTCCTAGTTACTTGGGAGGATGAGGCAGGAGGATCTCTTGAGCCCAGGACCTTGAGGTTATAGTGAGCTTTGGTCACAGCACTGCACTGCAGCCGGGTGACAGAGCAAGACCTTGTCTCCCTTCCTCTCTCTCTTTCCTGCTCTTTCTCTGGGGGAGGGGCGCCCTGTCTCTTGAAAGAAAACAGCAAGGGGATGGGGAGGGGTTGGGCAAAGGGATCCTCATGGTGAGGAATCACCCACCCAAAAGGTGGGACTAGGGAAGTGAGTGTGAAGTAATGCTGCTTTAGCCTTTTGACCATATCGTGGGGAGCATGCAGAAGGCACAGAATTGCTTCTGCAAGTATAACAGAACCTTCCATGTGAGTAATAAGAACTTAGTCTATTGATTGAAAGGACTTAGAGGGCCTCTGACATTATAACATAATACCTGAATAAAGTGGAAATTACTTTAATGGAGGATTTTTTTCTAATGCTTTTTTTTTCCTTTTTTTTTTCGTAACCATTGTAACAATTTGTATTTTCAAAAGATGTCCACTACATTATCTCCTATTCCACATTCTCTGTAATGTAACATTACCATTTCCCCATCAAAAAATTGAGTCTGGCCAGGTGTGATGGCTCATGCCTGTAATTCCAGCACTTTGGGAAGTGGAGGCGGGTGGATCACTTGAGGTCAGGAGTCAAGCATCAAGTGATCCACCTGATCCAACCTTGAGGTCTGCCTGGCCATCATGGTGAAACCCCATTTTTACTAAGAACCCAAAACAATTAGCTGGGCATGATGGTACACGCCTGTAATCTCATCTACTCAGGAGACCAAGGCCATAGGATCCCTTGAACCCAGGAGGCAGAGGTTGCAGTGAGCCAAGATTGTGCCACTACACTCCACCCTGAGTAACAGAGTGAGACTGTGTCTCAAAATAAATGAATAAATAAATAAATTGAGTCTAAATTCCCTCCCCTTGAATCTGGTTTTCCCTAAGTGATGCTCTTGTAACTGCTACAGTGCCACTGAAGTGCATCAGTGTGACTTCCGAGGCTAGGGTAGATGAACCCCTGCAGCTTCTGACTTGGTCCTTGGCAACACTTGGCTTTCCAGAAGGGTCCCTCTTGTGACATTCCCTCCTAGAACCCAGCTGCCATGTTTTGAGAACCTAAAGTGAGAGGCCACTTAAGTACTCTTATTGATAGTCCCTGCTTGAGTTCAGTTTTTGGTCACTTGAGCTCAAGTGTCAGAGGTGAAAATGAAGAAGCCATCCTGGAAATAGATCTTGGAGCTCCAGCTATTTTGAGACACCCTCAGCTGTGTAAGTCATTCTAGCTGAGGCCCAGATATAATAGAACAGAGAGGAGATATCCCTGTTGTACCCTTTCTGAATTTCTGACCCACAGAATATGTGACCATAAGAAAATGGTTATTATTTTATACCACTACATTTTGGGGTGGTTTCTTACACAGCAGTAGATGACTGGAACGACCATCTGCCATACATAGATGCTTACATAGCCTTCCTGCAACACTTCCAAACTGACTTTTCCAAAGTCCAGTAGAAAACTGGGAGCAGGGGAGCAGTGTGATAAATGAACATTCCAGAATTAGCAGGAGAACTAGTGCTTGCTACTTATGGTCTTGAGCAGTGTACTTCTATAGAAACACTTGAAATCAGATCACATGAATCTTCCAGTTTTGCTCCTTTTTCAAAATTGCGTTAGCTGTTCTAGTCTGTTTGCCTTTGCATGCTAATTTTACAATACTCTTGTCTGTATCTACAAAAACTCTTGCTGGGGTTTTGATAGAAATCATTCGACCTATGTATCAATTTGGAGAGAGTTGACAACTTTACTACATTGAGTCTTTCAATACGTGAACACAGTGTACCTCTTTATTTATTTAGATCTTTCATCTGTGTTTTGTATGTTTTAGCATACAGATACTGTACATGGTACTTTCAGGTATGTACCTAAGTATTTTAGTTTAGCTTCATACCTAAGTAATTTTGTGTTACTGTGTTTTTTTATTTTGGTTTTCATGTGTGTCTTGCTAGTCTGTAGATACATGATTAATTTACGTGTGTTGAGTTTGTCCTGCTGCTTTACTTAATTCACTTATTAGATGAAATGTTTTTGAAAATTCCTTGGGATTTTCTACATAGGCAGTCATGTCTCCTGTAAATAGGGACAGCTTATTTTTTCCTTTCTATTTTATATCATATTTTTTTCATGCTTTATTACACTGGCTAGTACTTCCAGTATGATGTTGAATATGAGTATTGATGGCAGACATCCTTGACTTTTCCCCAATTTTAGTGTGGAAACATTCAGTATTAATTTTGCTGGTGAAAATAGTATACAAGTTGCCCTTGGCTCAGTGCTCTTAGGATTCCCTCATCAGATCTGTAACTGGACAACAGATGGGTATGTTTAGCCTACAGCCAGTTCTCATAATCTAGTGTATTTTTATCTATTGGGAACTGGTTGACTAACATGGCATCTTCTCTTCCATTGCTTTTCTGGTTCATGAAACAAAGTACTTTGAAAACTAAATACTGTAAAATGTACTTCTGTGAAGGCTCTTCATATCCCAACCTTCTCTTACCACATTATTTATGATACCTGCTTATGCGAGTATTCAGTGTGACACCATTCTTGCCACTTGTGTCTGTACCCTGTTTTTTCTCAGTAGTTGAAGTCTGTATATGGAATAAAGGTGTGAATTGACTGAGGAGAGAGGGGCCACAGTGACTGGGTTTGTCTGCTGTGGAAACCAACCCCACGTGGTGCACACAGTCACACAGGTTCTTGCCTGGTGCAGACTTGAGTTCTGATTGGTGATTCAGACGGTAGGAGGGGTCCTTGTCACTCTTGTCAAGCAGACAGTCTTACAGGCGTTCGGTAGTCTCTTTCTAGACTCAGGCGTTAGTACTTGTTTTAAAGTGTTTTAAGTTGAATTTAACTTTTTTATATTTAAATCTGTTTTTACTTCTCAATAGGTATTTTAATAAATTGGGAATGTTGTATTAGAGGTAAATTGTCAGATACCATTTTGACTATGAGTATCCAGTGTCATTCAGTTACTGATTTTGTCACAGGCAGCCATACACCCTGCTTTAAATTGCCAAAATTAGCAAACAAACCATTCATTATATTTGCAGAATTTAAAAAGCATTGCCAGCAGTTTCTCAGGAAGAAGTTAAACCCAATGGCTTTGCTACTTCTATACTGTCACATGTTTGAATTCCCGACTCACTTTGGCAATTTGCAAAATAAACAGATTCCCAAAGGAGAGAAACCTTTCTTTTCATGAACATTTATTCTTCCCTCATCTTTTTTCCTTTCTTCCTCCCTTAGAAAAATACTGCTTGAGCAGTATTTATGGCTATGTGTTTGTGCATTACCAAAAACTGTCAAAACCTTACAAGTTGATAAGTATGAAATAAGATTATTCATGGCTGTAGGGGCCCCTCTGGGAACAGGATTAAAGGAACTACAGTAATTTGACCTCTAAGTAGGGATTTGATTATATAATTAAGCATAGGAAATGCATATATACTTCCACAATCTAGGAGTGATCCATATTTGATTTAGAGGGAGAGTAAAGAACTAGCCTTTTTACCCAGCCTTCAGAGACTGTGAGAGGAAGAGGGTGCCTAAGCAAAGAAAGCTCTGAATGCATAGCTATCAGACATAGTTTCTTTTTTTAAAAAATTAATTAATTTTTGAGACCTAGTCTCGCTCTGTCATCCAGGCTGGAGTGCAGTGGCAAGATCTTGTCTCACCACAACCTCCACCTCCCAGGTTCAAGTGATTTTCCTGCCTCAGCCTCCCAAGTAGCTGGGACTACAGGTGCCCAGCACCATACACAACTAACTTTTGTATTTTTAGTAGAGATAGGGTTTCACCATGTTGGCCAGGCTGGTCTCAAACTCCTGACCTCAGGTGATCCACCCACCTGATCGGCCTCCCAAAGTGCTGGGATTACAGGCGTGAGCCACCACGCCCAGCCCAGACATATTTTCCTTGATAGTCACTATGGAATTTGGAGGAGACCATTATAAGACACATGCGCTTAACTGTTTTAAATTATATATTTTTAATAGCAACTACCTTGCAAATTGGTGTGCTAATAAGAGACAATGGAAATGGGGTCACTTGCATAGAGTTGGGGATATGAAAAGTGCTCTCAAAGTGTGATAACTCTTTGACTCGTGGAAGAAGACAGGCTTTTTCTCAGTTTTCCCAGTACTTTATAGTTAGCAAATTATACTGGATTTGATTTAATGATTAAGAATTCTTTAATCATCTTGCCTGGAATCAAATAATAGCTCTGCCATTTTCTAGCAAGTTACTTAATCTGCCTTTGCTTCAGTTTCCTGATTGCTAAAATGGCAACAATAATAGTACCTGTCTCATAAGGTTGTTTAATTTTTTTAACAGCTTTATTGAAGCATCATTTACATATCATAAAATTCAACCATTTTAAATTGTACAGTTGAGTTTTAGAAATTTTTATAGTTGTGCAAAATTTCCCACAATCCATTTTTAGAATATTTCTAGCACCTTCAAAGTTTTCCTGAGGCCTGTTTGCAGCCCATTCATACCCACGCCCAGCTCCAGGTAACCACATTTCTTCTTACTGTCTCCGTAGTTTAGCTTTTTCTACAAATTTCATATCAATGAAATCATATATGTAGTCTTACCTCACAGCTTTCTTTCACTCCGCATGTTGCTAAGGCTCATTCGTGTTGTAACAGGTATCAGTACTTTGTCACTTTTGATTGTTGAGTAGTTTACATTGTGTGGATATAGTACATGGTATTTATCTACTCACCAGTTGCTTATCTGGGTTATTTCCACTTTTTGGCTACTATGAATAATGCTGCTATAAACATTCATATATAAGACCTTGTATGAACCTATTTCTCCTAAGTAGATTCATTCCTAATAATGGAATTCAGGAGTATAATGTTTAGTCTTTTTTTAAAAAATGAGATAGAGCCCACAAAGCATAAAATTCACTTTAAAGGTATACATTTCAGTGTTTTTTTTAAAGCATATTTATAAGGTTGTACAACCATCACCACAATTTAATTCCAGAACGTTTACTTATGCAGAAAGAAGCCTCTTGCTGTTAGCAGTCATCTCCAACCCCCTATGGCCACATCCCATGGAAACTACTAATCTAGCTTCTGTCTCTGTGGATTTGCCTATTCGGGATTTGCCATATATCATTTCACATCAATGGAATCATAATTTGTGGCCTTGTGTGTCTGGCTTTTTTTATTTAGCATAATGTTTTTAAGGTTCATCCATGTTTTAGCATGTATAAGTACTTAATTCCTTTTTATGGCTGAATAATATTCCACTATATGGATGTATCATACTTTATTCATTTATAAAATGATAGACATTTGGATTGTTTCTACTTTTTGGCCATTATTAATAGCACTGCTGTAAACATTTGTACACACATTTTTGCATGGACTTTTGTTTTCATTTTTCATGAGAATACACCTAGGAGTAGAATTGCTCCTGTGTTTCAACGTTTTGAGGAGCTGACAGATCATTTTCCAAAGTGACTGTACTATTTTACTTTCTCACTAGCAGTGAATGAGGGTTCTGATTTCTCCACGTGCTCACCAACACCTTCTATTATCTGTCTTTTTGGTTATCCCCATCCTGGTGGGTGTGAAGTGGTACTGTACTGGTTTTGATTCACATTTCCCTGATGTCTAATCATGTTAAGCATCTTTTCATGTGTTTATTAGCCATTTGTATATCTTCTTTAAAAATATATATAATCAAATCTTTTGACCATTTCAATTGAGTCATTTGTCCTCTGTTTAACTTTTAGGTAATTGCGGAAATGTTTTCCAAACTGCCTTACCATTTTATATTCCTATTAATGTTATGTGAGAGTTCCAGCTCTTCCACATCTTCACAAACACAAAAGAATAATATTGATAGTTGGTTTGATTTTAGCCCAGAACTGTCAGAATCCTACAAGTTGATAAGTATAAAATAAAAGTCATAGCTGCAGATTAAAAGAACTAGAGTAATCTGAGCTCTAAGTAGGGATTTGATTATATAATTAAGCATAGGAAATGCATGTATGCTTCCATAACCTAGGAGTCATACATATGTGGTTTAGAGGGAGGATGGAGAACCAGCCTGCTTACCTGTGGTAAAGGGTATGTGATGGTGCTCATTGGAAAACATTTTCCTGGTATCTGTTTAAGTTGATAATTTTTCATGTCCATATTTGACATTCATATATTGTCTCTGTAGAAATGTCTATTCATGTCTCTTGACCATTTTTTCTTTTCCTTTTCTTTTTGATTTTGTTTTATTGAGTTCTTGGCATATTTTGGATATGTCTTAAATCTGATGTATATTTTGCAAGTAGTTTCACTTAGTCTGTAGGCTGTCAATTACATTTTCTGTTTCTTTTTGTATTTTTTTTTTTTCTTCTTGAGACGGTGTCTCACTCTGTCACCCAAGCTGGACCGCAACGGCCTGATCTCAGCTCACTGCAGCCTCCGCCTCCCGGGTTCAAATGATTCTTGTGCTTCATCCTCTCAGTTAGCTGGAACTACAGGCACATGACACCACGCTCGGCTAATTTTTGTATTTTTAGTAGAGACAAGGTTTCACCATGTTGGCCAGGCTGGTCACAAACTCCTGGCTTCAAGTAATCCGCCTACCTAGGCCTCCCAGAGTGCTGGGTTTACAGGCATGAGCCACTGCGCCATGCCTCCACTGTATTTTTTACAGAGTAAATGCTTTTAATTTTGCTAAAATCTAATTTTTCCATTTTTTCTTTTATGAATCATATTTTTAGTGTCATATATAAGAACTCTTGCCTAACTCAAGGTCATGAAGATTTTTCTCCTATGTCTTCCAAAATTTTTACAAGTTTGTATTTAGATCAATAATCTATTTGAGTTCATGGCCCCATAATTGACCTTGATAGAAGCTATGAAGTTCAGGTTAAAGTTTATTTTTCTTCTAGAGTAGACTAGACATTTTCCAAAGAAGGTATACAAGTGGCTAATAAACACGTGAAAAGATGCTCAACATTAGTAACCATCAGGGAAATGCAAATCAAAACCACAGTGAGATACCACGTCCCACCCACTGGGATGGTTATAATAGAAAAGGTAGATAACAGATGTTGTTGAAAATGGTTAAAAATATCTGTTTTACTCCATTGAATTGTTGTTATGCCTTTGTAAAAAAGAAATAATTGGTTACATTTGAATCAATTTCTTGAATTTCTACAGTGTTCCATTTATATTGTGTCTGTCTCTTTGCCAATACCACACTGTCTTGATTACTGTGGCTTTATAGTAAGTCTTAAAATTGGATTGTGTGAGTCCTTCCATTTTATTCTTTTTTTTTAGAATTGCTTAGACTATTCTAATTCCTATATGTTCCATATAAATTTTGGAACCAGTTTGTCTATATCTACAAATTACAAGCTTGGATTTTTATTACACGTTCACTAAATCAATTTAAAGAGATTTGTCATCTTTACTATATTTACCTTCGTTTTTAAAGGATAGTTTCTCTGGATATAGATATTTTGGTTGATAGTTTGTTTCTTGTGACACTTTGTATCATTATTCTGCCCTCTGTCTTTATTTTTTTTGTGGTGTGGGAGCAGGGTGTAGAGACAGTGTATCTAGTGGTTTTTGGTGGGGAAATGAACATTTTAAATAATGTATTATAACTCTGCATTCCGTTTTGTTCTGAGAGTCGTTGGTGGGCATTTTGTTGTGTATTGTTTTGTAACTTGCTTGGACTTCAGCTGCAGAGTGTGACGTACACAGTGGAGCTCATCAGTCTTGTCTTTGCTTAGCGTTTTATTCTTTTTTGCGATATGGGCAGACCGCTAAGCTACACAGACACAGGGAGACCTCTAGGAAATACCTTGAGCCTATAAGGCTTCCACTCTGCTGGTCATTTGCATGTGAGGAGATACACTGAGGTTCTCAATCTCCCCTGGGCTTTACTTTTGATGAGCTTCTTTTGGGTCTCCCTGTGTCCATGCAATTTCCCAGGTACCCAGGTGATATGGAGAACTGGTCTGATTCCTTCTAAGGCTGACGTGGGTGTGAATGGTAGATGGGAATAGCCTCAGGCAAGGAGACCATAGAATCCTGATTTTCTTACCCTAAAATATAGCTGTTTTAAAAAAATTAACACTTCCCAATTTTTTGTTTACCTTAGATCAATTTCTGATGCCCTAAAGTGGTTACTTTCGGCGATTTTGACTAGTTTTGTACTCATTTTCTACAGAAAAGAACCACTTGGCAGCATCATTCCCGGAGTCTGCTTGAATAAAATGTTTTTGAGAATAAGTTGAACTAAAAGCCCTTAGAACGGTGTGTGACATGAAGCAAAGGCACTATGTGTATTAACTGCTGTTACTGTGATTACTGTTATTCTTAGTGATGCAGACAGCTAGACAGCCCCACTTCCAAGACAGACACGGTTGTCCGTTATAGGGTACTTTTTGTAAGAGTTCCTCTTCCTGGCCTCATTTTCAGTAACTCCTTTGTTGTAGAGCAAGCGTCAGCAACTGTTCTGTGAAGAGCCAGGTAGTAAATATTCTCAGCTTTGCAAGCCATACATTCACCTTCTTAATCCTGCTCTTGTAGCTTGAAAGAACTGTGGACAAGATATAAATGAATGGACACAGCTGTGTTGCTCATGGGTTTTGGCTTGTGAGGTGTCGTTTACCAGCCTCTACTGTTGCCTCGCTTTCTCATGATTCTGCATCTAAGCAGGGCTAGCTACTCTGCCTTAACAGGCTATAGTTTTTCTTTGAAAATCTTCAAAGAAGAGAACATCTCTGCGTCCCAGCACCATAATATGGCACCTCCCGACACCTGTGCTGTGGAAAGCCATCCTAAGACTTCTTCAAGGTCTGTAGGCTCTGAGTACTTGGTATCCGTAGTGATTGATTTCAATAAAAATACTAGTATCACTATTGAAATATATGTCAGCAACAGCACGTGAGTATAGTATGATTAAACAGCATCCTAGATAGACACACACAGCTCGGTAAGCTCGCTGATGCCACACTATATTTCATCTTCTATGTTAAAGGAAATTGTGCAGCTTTTTATTCATGTTTAACTTTTGTAACTCTCATCTTTTCTTTCCAAACAAGGGAACGGTATGCAGATTTTTTTAACCACAGTATTCCTTTCTTATTGATTTAACACTCAATCTTTGAGATCATTAAATCCCTAGATTACCTATTAACCTGACTGCTCTGTGCAAACTGGCTTTGTACTCAGAAATTAAAACAGAACATTAAATCAGTTTTTAAGACGTTTAAAATTATTAAATAAATCACATATTGTGAAGGATATGTAAGTCATAGGTGAACTGTTTAAAGAATTGTAAAGAAAATACGTACATAAGTGCCTTATGGTCTTCATGGTTGTAGGAGGACTTTAGAACACTTGAATCCTATTATTTCCCCTACTGATACATATGCTACAATTGTTGAGTATTTTAATTTTTACCATATTTTTAACCCACAAAAATTATTTTGTCAATATTCATAGATTTGCCCATATTAAGCATTCTCTTTGTCCATTTTTTCTTAGACCATCCATCTGGGGTGACTTTCCTTCTACTTAGAATCTTAGAAATTCCCCTTGTGAAGATCTGCTGGTGACAGATTTTCAATTTTTCTTTGTCTAAAGATGTTTTTATCTTTATCCTGTTTAACAGCTTTATTGAGAGACAATTTATATAGCTTACAATTTATCCATTTAAAGTGTATACTTCAGTGATTTTCAATATATTTCCATATATGTGCAACCATTACTACAGTCAATTTTAGGACATTTTCATCATCGGAAAGAAGCCCTGCACCCTTTAGCTACTCAATCTCATTCTGGAAAGATGTCTTTTGGGATGTGGAATTCTAGAATAGGATGTGTTTTCCTCAGCGCATTGAAGATGTCATTACACTGGCTTCCAGCTTCCACTGTTGGAGTCGCCTGTCAGCTTTCTGTGACTCTTTTGAATGTATTCTGTCTACATCTGTTATCTGCAGTCATGTTCTACTTGCCATTCCAAATAAGCTGGCAAAAAGGAAGGCTTTCCTGCTAGACCCCATCATGCCGGGGAGACAATGGGCTTGCTGTTTTGTCCTCAAGCCTTGTAAAGCAGGGGAGGACAGAGACTCCAGCATAGCAGCTGTTCAGCCATTCTGCTTACTTGCTAGGAGTCCCTCTTCACTCGCATTTTGGCCTGACAATGCCTTACTATCCTGCCAGCATCTTACTGCTTTTTAGAATATGTCATCAAGCATTTTACATTGTTTTCAGTATGTTTCCATTGAATCAGTATAGCTACCATGCCTGTTGCATTTCTAGGAGTAGACTGTAAACCAGTTTTTATAAACTTTGGTTGTTATATCTCTCACATCTCTTCTAATCTACAGTATTCTTCTCCCCCTGTCATCTTTTTCTTTTGATGTGATTGACTTGTTGGAGACCCCAGGTCAAGGCTTGTAGAATTTCCCATACCCCAGATTCAGCTGACTGCTTTACTTGTTCCTGTATCACCTCTTCTTATGAAGTGGGTTTAACTTTATAGGCTTGATTAGATTCAGCTTCCACTTGTGGGGTTGGTTTGTTTTGTAAGGATATGTTCTAAGTGGTCAAAAAGAATTCCTTCTCTATCAGATGGCACTGAGTGTCTGGTTTTCCTACTTCAGTGATGCGAAGATTGATCAGTGGATTCACATGGTAACAAATTAATCCATTCACTATAAAATTCTTTATCATCCTTTTATCTAATGGTTTCATCAAGTGACATTTTCTCCCCTTAGTCAAATATTTCTCCAGGAGTTGCAAAATGATGATTTTTCTAATTCTGTCATCATTCCACATTTATCAGCTAAAATTCATACACTGGAGCTATTTCGTTACTCTAAAATACAATTTAAACAAGCAGGCTGAGTTCTCCTTTCAGGTTCAATAATACGTTTTGCATCAGTTTTTAAAAAATGATTGTCTTACTTTGTTGGTGCTGTTATACCAAAATACCACAGATGGTAATTCACAAAGAACAGAAATTTTTTTTCTCACAGTTCTGGAGGCTGGTAAGTTCAAGCCATGAAATCCAAGATCAAGGTCCCAGCAGGTTGTCTGGTGAAGGCTGCTGTCTGTTTCCAAGATGATGTCTTCTTGCAACATCCTCTGGACGGGAGGAACACTGCGTCCTTACGTAGTGGAAGGCAAACAAGCTGAACACTTGGTGAAACCTGTTTTAGAAGGTCTTTAATCCCATTCACAAGGGAGGAGCCCCCATGACCTAAACAGCTCTTAAAAGCTCTACCTCATAACACTAACCCCATTGGCCATTAGTTTCACCACCAGAATTTTGGAGGGAATATATTCAAACCAAAGCAATAGCCCTGAATAACAAAGGCCTTTTCCTGCCCTGGAAGTGCCAAAGCTGCTGTCTGTAGTGGAATAATGCGATTGGTAATTGCACCACGTAGAACCGATAGAGATCAGCAACCTCAGCCAGACCAGTAGAGATCCCGGCATCAGATGCTTCTTCTCCATGTCCTTTTGCTTTCAGACATCCCGGTTCCTTGACTTTCAGCCTCCTTATAAAGTATAACAGTAAGATATTGGTGCTTATGGGTCTGAGTTAAAGCTGGTGTGTACATTTCCTTCTTTTCTCTGCTTGCTGAAACTCATTTCTTCTTATGCACTTATTTACCATAGAAACACGAAAAACATTTTTTTTCCAATGTAGGCCAAGCATTTTGGATCATGGGATTGCTAGCATTGTACTTATGATAGGAAAATGTGTAACACCCAAACAAGTAGACTGCCTTGTTGAGTGATTCTGTTATTATGTGTTTTGCTTATATGTTTTTGTGGAGGTCTTTATGTTTCTGAATCACGGAGTCATCTCTGACTCCACTGTACCCCACTGGATCTCCAGATTCTGTGGAATCAGCTGTATAACCTTTCTTCTTTGTATGACCAAGTCCTTCTTTTCTGTTCGTGTTGCTACCATCCTACCTCAAGCCTTTTTGCCCCTAGAGTTTGTTTTCCAATTTTCTTTGTTTTCTATGCTGATGAAATAGCCTCAGCCCCCTTTGGTAGTACCTCACTGCTGGCAAGAGTAGGTTCACAGTTCCCAGCTTTGCTTGTATGCTTCCGCACAGCCTGGCCGCAAGGGCACCTCCTTTCCCTCCTTCCTCCTCTGCCAGCCAGAGCAGCATGCTCATGGCACCTTTGCATTCAGCCTTCCATACCACCACCAGAGCAAGCCATCCATCCCTTCCCTTGTCCCCGGATCCCATCGTCGTTTCCAGTCTGAACTCGCTCAGGCTCTGCCACTCCTTGATCACGGTGGTCCTGGCTGCTCCCAGAGCACACATTGTCTGTGCGATGGTCAGGTGGGCCTCACACCCCTTTCTGTGTCACAATTTCATTTGCCTCAACTGCAGACTCCATGCTAACCAAGGGCAGGAACTCACTTTGGACATCTCCAGATTCCTTACAGTGCTGGGCCCAGAACCTGGCATCTTGTGGGTGCACCTTCCCTCACCTTCTCACTCAGACTCCCGTGTTTGTCCTCACGGTCCTCGGACACAGCTGGTTGCTTCTTCACTTTGGACTCTGATCCTGGTCTTTATTTTTGATAGTCCTATCAAAAAGATGACTGTCTTTCTGTCCTGTCAAGAAGACTACTACCTGCAGGCCCTTTTCTCTCCTCATCACTGCTCTACACGATATAGTGGATGGAAGACCACACCCTTGGTGGAGAACATCTCCCAGCAGAAGTGAGCTTGACCAGTTTTCCTTGGAGTTATCCTCCAGCAAGTGATCATGATTTTTATTCTGTGTGTCAGCTGGGAGGCCTCTAGAAACAAACCAGGCCCACAGTCAGCAACCCAACAGAGCTGTGAGACTGCCCTGTAAATATTTATTTGGAAGTCTCCCACTTACAGATGCTTCCTCATGCTTTCCTCAATCAGCTTTACTTCATGTTGAAACATCTGAGTGATCAGGGCAGGCACCTGTCAGTATTACAGGTGATGACGAGCCACTTTCTCTGCCATCGTAGAACTGAGCATTTTTTTTTCCTTCTGCAACTGACATGACAGACATCCACATAGTGGAGTGATTATTAGTGTAAAATTACTTTTTGGCCTTTAAATTTAATTACGCCACATTCATAACAATAATATAACATCTCAAATCCAGGTGTGCTTTTCAAGGAAAGTGTCCAGGGCAATTACCCTCTGATAATGGCGTCCTGCACTTAAGCCTTTTGTCTGGGGAAAAGTCATTTCTACACAAATAGATAATGGTGTTCATTTTGCAAGGGGTGAGAGGTGAAGTGATTGACCCCTTGGCATACTTGAGATGAAGACAAGTCCAGGACCCAGGTGTCTCCTTTGTTCTTCCCCCTCTGGCTCCCTTTTCAGCTTTTTTAAAGAGGCATGGCCAAACTTCTGTTGGTTTAAATACTTCCCTTTCAGGTACTGGTCTCTACCTTTTTAACAGCATGAATGAAAACAAAATGTTTCTATATCACATTTCTTGGGAGGAAGAGTTAAGATTCAGGGAGAGGGAATGGTTTGCAGATATGTGCATACTTGTCTGAGAACATACCTGTCTGACCTGGTAAATCTGCCTCATCACTATTACATAAAAGAGCTTAGATGTGGGTTCTGCGGGCTCATGGATGAGAAGCAGTTGAAACAGTGCCTGGCACTTGGCAAGCCCTGTAAAAGTGATGGATTCTAGGATTCTGTTACTGGTATCGGTGGGCAGGCCTCACCGTCCCTGGAGAAGCAGCATTTAGAGTGGGCCATTGCTCATGCTCTCTGACAGTTTGGATATACTTCCCTTCTTCTACCCAGCCAAGCCTTTCCAGATCCTTGGGAGCCAGTGTAAGTGCAGCTTCCCTGCTCCAGGAAGCCTTCCCTAGTCCAACAAACTGTCAGTCACCTACGATACCGGTATCATTTTCTCAATTCAGTTCAACAAACTTGAACTGAACTTCTGGCTTATATTAAGTTATGTCTTATTTGGGCACTAAATCATGCTCCATCGTGTAATACTGTTTTAACTCCTGTAGGAATGTTTGTTTGTGTCTAATGGGATGATCCAGACTTAAGGAAAAAGCTCTCTTCTTTTTTCTTTCTTTCTTTCTTTCTTTCTTTTTTTTTTTTTTTTTTTTTTTGAGACAGAGTCTTACTCTGTCACTCAGGGTGGAGTACAGTGGTGTGAAACTGCGGCCTCAACCTCCTGGGCTCAAGCAGTCCTCCCACCTCAGCACCCTGGGTAGCTGGGACTACAGGCATGTGCCACTCTGCCTGGCTAATTTTTGTATTTTTTGTAGAGACAGGGTTTTGCCATGTTTCCCAGGCTGGTCTCAAACTCCTGAGCTCAAGCAGTCCACCTGCCTCATCCTCCAAAGTTCTGGGATTACAGGTGTGAGCCATTACACCTGGCCTGAAGAGCTCATTTAAACTGTGGTTTTGTGTATGTGTGCTCTGTGTGTGGGTATATATGTATGTGTGGGGGGTATGTATGTAGGGAGTATATATGTATATGTGTGTATAGGCATTTCCCCCAGAGACAATTCTGCATATGCAGCAGGAGCTCAGTATTCTCTAAGAGTAAGGGTAGAAAGTATTGAGGCCAGAAGAGGCCAAACTGCACATACTTGGTTAAATCCAATATGGTAAATTCTTGCTGCATCGAAGTAATAAAGCTCTTTACAGAGTCTGAAACAGCCCGTAGCCAGGGGTGTGCAAGCCCTCTTTCTTTGGTCCACCATAACACCATATTCTGTTTTGTTCTATACGAAAGGAGTCCAGTATGGACTGAGTTCCTCCTACATGTCAGACATCATGGAGAACACAGATGGGTGCCTGAATAAAAAGCATCGTAATCCAGTAGATGATAAATAAATACACGAGTCCTTAGAAGAAAGGTGTACCATGATGTACTCTACAGCTGAGATTCAATCAGAGGGCTTTGCAGTTAAAAGGGGGATGTGGTAGTATTTAGTTGGGGATCATAAAAACTTTATTTGTTCATCAATTACATATTGAGAGGCAGTCTTGTGCTCCGGGGCCGTCCTAGTGCCAACGCTTCATGGAAGAGCTTGGAGGATAAGGTTAGCACTGTTCTCCCCGCCGCTCCCCTCCCAAATATCAACGCGGAGCTCCAAACTTTTGTTTCTCTTCTCCAGTGTTTATGAGAGAGACCTTCTATTCCTGTCATTTTTTTCCCCCTAACACAAAAAGCATTCTGAGGAGCTGGAGACCGATAATTCCCCTCCGTACTGCATTCTCCTGACTGCAAAGCTAATTTCCTTTCAGTAGCTCATTAACATTCGCGGCTAGTGTTGGCTCCGACTCCCATAGTCTCCTGATGAAATGCTGACTGCAAAGGTGAGAGCTGCTGACACTGTTTGCCATTTGGTTTCTTCCAGGATTTTTTTCCCAGGCAGCCATCCCGTCAGAGGTGTTCAAGTAATGAAAGTTGGCAAACTGCAGTTACATCAAGGCATGTTTCCCCAAGCAATGAAGAATCTGAGACTGGTGAGTGTGCCAAGATCATGTGTAGTTCTCCCTGGTATCATTTTTTTCCTGGCGGTTGCTGGGCCCCTTTGTGATTTTTTAGCAGTTCTACATATGTGTGCATGCATACACACACATGCCCAATGTGTGCTAGTAAATGTTTAACAACCACTCTCGACAAAACCCGCTTTGTGACATTTGCCTATTTCTATGATGCAAACATGCCCACCATGACTGATTTTCAGTGTAAAAATCAACCTTCTTGTAAAAATAATATTAACAATCATTCTTGCAACCTGGTGCAAAACCAGCCTCAGAGTACCACTGCCCCTGTGCCCGCTCCACATTGAACAAGTTGGCCTTGTTTATGCCTCCGCCCCATTGCCCACAGAACACAGCCCATATTCACTGCATGGCAAGCACTTGACCATCTGCGTGGCAGTTCACCTTTGCAGCCTCTTCTCCCCTCCCTTCCTCTCCCCCTCCCCACCACCCGGGGATCACTGCTGCTCACCAGTATGCACCGTGACCCTGAACTTCTCCTTCCTCGGTCTTCACAGAGTTTTTCTTTCCTCTGCCTTCAGTGCTCTCCCCTGGGCTTGGCAGAATTGTACTGATCCTTTAAGGCCCAACTCCAGTGTTGTTTTCTCCTCCTACCCCTACAGCTCATCGCCCACCCTGCCAGCAGAGCATGTTTCACATTGCAGTAGGCATACCTGATGACCACCCCCACCCCTGCCCCAGCAGAGCGTGAGGTCTTCCTGGTTCTCTTTGTAACCAGCTCAGTGCCGTGCAAAGGATCTGGAACTTAGGAAGTATTCATACTGCGGGAAGGCGGAGGGAAGAAGGAAAGGAGGTCAGTTAATACGGTTCTGGCAGTAAGTGTCACGCAACTAAACGGGAGAATGGTTTAGGGATGGAACTCCTCGTTGAACATGATGCTTAGTTCCATGCTCTTAGGGAGTCTCTGCCCAGAGGAACCCAGGGCTGTCTGGCCTTCCCACCTCAGCAGAGCTTCCCCTCATCTAGTCCGTGGCCCTTCCAAAGGAGGGCTCTCATGCTTACCTGGCCCAGGCCCTGGTGGGTCATATGGAGACCTGGCGTGTGGGGTTTCGTAGGAAGCACTTGACACTTTGACAGTCTCCTCTGGGCCACCATGCCCTGTGTGCAGGAGGGTCACAGTGGAAGGATGGGCCCGCTTCAGGGTTGCTCAGGGCATGTCCAGGGGCCCACTGATCCCATGACATTGATAGCCACCCACGTGAACCTAAGAGAAATGGCAAATGCCTAAGGGATTCTTAAAAATAAGTGTCCCTAGTGCTCATTTTCGCTGCATGCTAGCCATACTGCCTTTACTTGATCTCTGAATAAAGTCAGCGTGTGGCCAATAAGAGTAACAGTAGGAGTTCCTGAAGGCACTCAGCTATTCCTCTTCTTTTTATCGTGTCTGACATGTTTAACCAGACTTATGGAAGAACACCTCAGTCTCCTGAAGGCTCAGGAAGAACGTTCCTTTTCTGATCTTGCTGGTACTTGTCAGCCAGTCAAATCAGCTAGGTACAGAAAATACTCATTAAGGGTCTATGTGTGGAAGTCTTGACAGACAAATGATGTAGAGGAAATTTCCCAATGTACGATACACCCAACACAGGGTTACCTGCAAGGAGATGTCCATCAGTGATCAAACTAGACCTTTGTGTTTACATGGGACTAGAAACTATGAATACTGCTCATGCGTACATGATCATATTTAGTCCTCCTGACAGATGACGGCTGTATGAGGTCAGTGGGGTCGGCGTTTCCATTCCTATTTGAAAAATGAAGGTGCTCAGGTTTGGAGACATGCAAGAGCTCACCTGAAGTCACACAGAGGCAGAGCCAGGTGTATTTGTTCAATTTAATTCAACACAGTGATTAAATGCTTCTGTTATTTTGAATAAGACTCAGGCTGGGCACAGTGGCTCACGCCTGTAATCCCAGCACTTTGGGAGGCCAAGGTAGGTGAATCACCTGAGGTCAGGAGTTCAAGACTGGTCTGGCCAACATGGTGAAACCCCATCTCTACAAAAATACAAAAATTAGCCAAGCGTGAGAACAGGTGCCTGAAATCCCAGCTACTCGGGAGGCTAAGGCAGGAGAATCGCTTGAACCCAGGAGGCAAAGGTTACAGTGAGCCAAGATTGCGCCATTGCACTCCAGCCTGGGCGACAGAGTGAGTTTCCATCTAGAAAAAAAAAAGACTCAGTAAGGTCCGCAAAATTTAATGGAGGAGAGAGACATGTGAATAAGTCATGAAATGCAGGCTGGAATCCAAGGCTCTGTTATTTTCCTCTAGACTGTCCAGTTAAGTAGGTGAGGCTCTCTAGTAGATCGGTGTGTAGAAATCCCTTAAGATCTAGCCAGACCCCTGATGTCAACTCAGGGGAAAATATGGGAGAGAGATTTAGATTGCTGCTTTTCTTTATGTGAAGCTTTAGTCATTGCCATTGCCTATAGACCTCTTGAAGGAGACATCTAATAGCCCCAGCTATAAGGACGAGCCCGAACAAACCCAGACAGACACACCTCTCTCTGGGTTTTCAGGATAATGTGTCTGGGGCTGATGGTACTGACCATCACCAGCCCTTCTGATGACCCTCTTATTGCCCTTTTACATCCCTCATGTCCAGTTCTGTTCTGGTGCCCTCATGTCCTTCTTATGCAGTTGCATCACCTGTTTCAGAAGCCTCTCTGGGTAATCATGTTAGCATTTCCTGTTCTTGGTACCAAGGTGAAGCTCAAGCATGGACCTTGATAGATGCCAAATGAAAGGTATTCTGGGAACCGCATCAGATTATCTGTCATGAGGCCTGGGGTTAATTCATGGTGTTACCCAAACTTCCTGTTTATCTCTACATAAGTCATTGAGTCTCTTGCCAATGTCTGATTTTCAACCAAGGAGCAAACATGTACTCCTGGCAGAGGCACAGAAAGAGTGCTGGGATTCAGAGTCAATAGGTTCAGATTCCAGTCCCACCATTTACTAGTTTGTGTGTGTGTGTGTGTGGTGTGTGTTTTGAGACGGAGTCTTGCTCTGTCACCAGGCTAGAGTACAGTGGCACAATCTCGGCTCACTGCAACCTCTACCTCCTGGGTTCAAGCGATTCTCCTGCCTCAGCCTCCTGAGTATCTGGGACTACAGGTGTGCACCACCACACCCAGCTAATTTTTGTATTTTTAATAGAGACGGAGTTTCACCATGTTGGCCAGGGTGGTCTCGATCTCTTGATCTCTCTCTGAATATAATTTTATTTGTAAAAGGAGGCTGATATCTATCCCATAGAGTTGTTTTGAGGAGAAAATGAGGCAATGTCTGAGTGTGCTTGCTGATCACAGGCATTCTGAAGCTATGAAAGATTGTTGTTGTTATAGGAACTCTTGTTCTGAGCACCCTCCCTTTAGCTGGTCTGTTGAGTACTTGTGTTTGTAGTTTGGGGTCAGACGGTGGTTCCTCTGTTGAACAATTATGTTACATGACTGCTCCCAGCAGTGCTTTGCTTCCCCAAGGTGAGTGGGAATTACTTAAGGGACCTGACATTCCTTTTATATTTTCTGGTGCCACCTAACATAGACACCCATGCCTCCCACACAGCAAGTTCTGTTAAATACATGCTTGAATGGGTGGATTTGTTTTATTGGATACTCTAAAAGCCTCACCCTGGCCCTGTTGTTCAGCTGTTTACGGTTAAGGGACCAGATCTTCTCATGACCTTTGCTGAGTATTTGCTAGCAGAGGGATGGCCGGAATGTATCCATCCCTAGGAAAACTCACATGACCTGTGAGTCTGTAAGCAGGTCAGTTTCTTCCTGCAGAAAGTCTTTCTTTCCTGAGCTTTCTCAGGACTTGCGTAACCTGGAGAGGGAAAAGGGAGGCTACACTCTTTGCCATGTAAAACTGATGTTCTCTTCAGACAGACACCCCAGGATGCTATTTTTCGTCTTAGAAACCCTGAAAATAATGGAATGAAATCACTTGAATAAGGTTTTTGAAGACTGAGTTTGAATAGAAATCAGAGGAGCTTCAGAAACAGAAATTTGTTAAGATTCAGTTAGGCTCCAGCCGCCCCCGGGAAAGGAATCCACTTAGCCCAGCTCTGATTTGGTTTAGTCATCCGTTTCCGCGGGGCTCAGCGGAAATTCTTGTGATTGCTGCCACAGGACAGTCCTGGGTCCCTTACAGTGCCTCCTCCTGCTTTCTCCTGTCTCTAATCTACTTTTATTTCTTTCCATTTATTTCTTAGAAGGATTTTGTTTGCTACAATTTGACTTCTTGGACCTCAGCGACAACGCATCTGGGCTGTCTTGTCAGTGAGAGCTGGTTTATTCCTGTGAACTCTGCATGCTGCCTGCTCCCTCACCCTGGCCCTACTGTAGCTGCTTTGTTAGCAAAAGTCTGGTTGTAAAACTTAGACTTCTTTCCCCTCGGTATCCATTTTTTTAAGAATCTGTATGTAAACTTTTTGTATTACAGTTTTACCCTTCTCATTCAATTTTACTGAAGTATTCTACATCTTGAGCATCTTTTTAGTTTTTCTGCATCTAAACAGAGTGCAAGGCTGCAAGTCCTAGACATTGCTCCTTTTGCTACTGCCTCAGCTACCCTGATTTCCAGCCCCCAGCAATGGCTGATTTAGAGCATGCAGTTCTGTTGTTCCCATTTCTTAATCTGCTTCAGTGATTCTTTACCTCTTTCATGGTATCCTTATTTAGGAATCTGATAAGGGCCACTGACTAACCAGAGAAATGCTACATACACATATATAGACACTCCCTGAAGCCTTTCCATGTACTAAATCTCCATAATGTCTAGGTTAAAAAAGCCCTCCTCTAAACACTTAATATCCTACTTTACCATATGGGGAGGTGGGAGGGAAAAAGGGAGAAGAAGGCAGCGTGCGGAGATGATGTTCCGTAATTGCTGATAATACCTTCACAGAGTTGTTTGGAAGCCCCTGGCTCTAATACTCACGAATGGTTCCTGCTGACCTCCAAATAGAGAATAACAGTTCCAAGGGTATGTTTTTGAACCAAAAAAAAGGGAAAAGATAAGAAAGAAAACAATGCATACAATGCAAACATAGTGATTAAGCCCTATTACAGGAAATATGCAGAAATTACCTACCAGGAAGTGTAAGTTCAGCAGTAACAAGGAGCCAAATAGGAAACCTTAACTTGTATCTCCACCTTGCAGTAACAGGGTGTCATCACCTCATTTTCTTGTTGGAGTGATGTCAGAGGAAGCCAGCTAAAGCAGGTTGAGGTAAAATTGAGGGTCTCATAGCAGAATACTTGATGTCTGTGCTTCACTTACAAATCAGTCATTATGCCAAGAACCAGGAATATCTCAGTCTTAATGAAAATAAAGGCAATCAATAGATGCCAATTCCAAGATAACAGAGATGTTAGAATTATCTGACAGATTTTAAAGCAGCCACTAGAAAAATGCTTCATCAAGGAATTACAAACACCCTCAAAATAAATGGAAAAAATAGAAAATCTCACCAAAGAAGTAGAAGCCATGAAGAGGACACAAATAGAAATTTAAGAACTGATAAATAAAATAAACAGAAGGGGCCTCCACAACAGAATGGAGGAAACAGAGGAATGAATTGGTGTATGTGAAGATAAGACAATTGAAACTACCCAACCTGAAAAACAGAAATACTGAAGGAAAAGCAAAATTGAACAGTGCCTCAGGGGACCTATGGATCGATCGATAACAAAAGATCTGATGTTGGAGTCCCAGAAAGAGAAGAAAAAGAGTATGAGGTGGAAAAAGTCCCTGAAGAAATAATGGTGGAGGCATCCAAGTTGGAAAGGAAGAAGTAAAATTATCTGTATATACAAATGACATAATCTCGTATGAAGAAAATGCTAAAGGTGACACACAGCAAAAAATGTTAGAACTAATAAGTGAATTAAGCAAGGTCGCAGGATACAAATCAATACACAAAAATCAGTTGTATTTCTAAACACTAAAAATGAATGATTCAGAAACAAAATTAAGAGAATAATGCCATTTGCAACAACATAAAACCAAATAACATACTCAGTTATTCTCCCTGAAGAAGGGATAAATAAGGAGAATGACATCTCATGTTCATGGGTTAGAAGACTTAGAATTATTAAGATGTCGGTATTACCCAAAATGATCTTTAGATTCAACACAATCTCTATCAAAATCCCAATTACTTTTTTGGGGAAGAAATAGAAAAATACATCTTGAAATATATATGGACCCTCAAGGAATCCCCAGTAGCCAAAAACAGTCTTGGAAAAGAAGAACGAATTTGGAGAACTCACAGTTGTTGATTTTAAAATGTACAAGAAAGCTACAGTAGTCAAAACAGTGATACTGGCATAGATGGACATAAAGACCAATGGAATAGAATAAAGATCCCAGAAGTAAACCCTCACGTATGTGGTCAAATGATTTTCAACATGGCTGCCAAGATCACTCAATGGAAAAAGGTCAGTGTCTTCAGCAAATAGTGTTGGGAAACTGCATATCCACCTCCAAAAGAATAAAGTTGGACCCCTACCTAAGACCATATAAAATAATTCAAAATGGATCGAAGACCTAACCATAAGAGCAAAAGCTTCTACTCGACTCTTAGAAAAACACATCGAGGGAAAAGCCTCATGACACTGGATGTAGTGATGATTTCTAGGATATGACACCAAAGGTGCAGGCAACAAAAGAAAATACAAACAAATTGGACTTCACCAAAATTAAATACTTTTGTGCATCAAAGGACACCATCAACAGAATAAAAAGGCAGGCCAAAGAATGGGATATGTGCATACAATGGAATATTATTCAGCCTTAGGAATGCAATTATGACACATACTACACATAAATGAATCTTGAAGGCATTATGCAAAGTGAAATAAGCCTGATAGAGAAGAGCAAATATCATATTATTCCACTTATATGAGGTACCTAGAATAGTCAAATACTTAGAGACAGAAAGTAGAACAGCGGTCACCAGGGCTTGAAGGGAGGAGCGGGGATGCGAAGTTATTGTTGAATGGGTACAAAGTTTCAGTTCCGGATGATAGAAAAGTTATGGCTATATGGATAGTAGTAATAGTTGCACAACAATGTGAATGTACTTAATGATACCGTACAGTTAAAAATAGTTAATTTTATAGTGTTTTGTGTACTTTACCACAATATAATTATTGTTTTAAAAAGAATTAATAGTGGAAAACCTTCCAAATTTGGCAGGAGACATAGACTTGTAGATTCAAGAAGCTAAGCAAACCCCAAACAGTATAAACCTGAAACAGTTCACACCAAGACTGCGGATCATACTCAAACTTCTGAAAACTAAAGATAAGAAGAAAAAAAAGTCCTAAAAGCAGCAAGAGAAAAGTGGCAACTTACCTGTAGGGGAAAAACAATTTGAATGACAGTGATTTTCTCATCAGAAACCACAGAAGCCAGATGAAAGTAGCATATTTTTTCAAGTACTAAAAGAAAAGAACTGTTAACCCCAAAACTAGGGTTGTCCTTAGAATTTATCATGTCCAGCAAAAATATCCTTCAGGAATGAAGAAGAAATCAAGACATTTTCAGATGAAGGAAAACTAAAAGAACTTACCACTAGCAGACTCACTGTAAAAGAATGGCTAAAGAACTTCTCTAAACAGAAAGAAAATGATAGAAGGATCTTGGAACATCAGGAAAGAAGAAAGAATATGGTCAGCAAAAATACGGGTAAGTAAAGTGATCTTTCCTTCTCCCTTTGAGTTTTCTAGATTATGTGGTAGTTGAAGCAAAAATCATAACACTATCTGATATGATAAAATGTATGCAGGGGAAATATTTAGTGCAATTGTATTCCAAATGGGGGAGTAAGGGAGGGTAAAATGTAAAGGGAAATAAGGTTTCTACACTTGAGTTGAAGTGGTAAAATGATGACACTAGTAAAGTGTGATAAGTTATATAGATGTATAGTTATATACATATATGTGTGTATGTGCATATATATGTATATTATATACAAGTTGTATATACCTGTGTGTGTGTGTGTGTGTGTAAGATATAAATAATAAGACCTGGAGCAACCGCTTAAATACTATATAAAATAATACACTCAAAAGCACTAGAGAATGAAAATCTAAAAATAGTTTAACCCACAGGAATGCAGGAAAAAGATACAAATAAAAAGAGAACAAACAAAAAACAAAAAATTAAATGGCAGATTTAACCCCTAATATATTAATAATACTATTAAGTACTCTGTGTAAAAGATGTAAATTGCCTAAATACACCAATTAAAGGTGATTAGTAGGACAGATTTTTAACAAATGACCCAAACATGTTGTCTGTAAGAATTCTCTTTGAATTGAATGATACAAATAGGTTGAAAACAAAAGGACGGATAAAGATATACTAAAAAAATACAATCAAAAGAAAGCTGGAGTAGCTATATGAACATTAAGTAAGGTAGACTTCAGAGCAAAGAAAATTTTATGAGAGACATAGAGGGACATTGTATAATGAAAAAAGGTCAGTCTACCAAAAAGATAACAGCAGTACTAAATATGTATGCACCAAACAACACAGTTGCAAAATATGGGAAACAAAAACTGATCAAACTGAAAGAAATGAACAAATCAGCTAGCACAGCTGGGACATCAGAACTCTTCTGTCAACAGTTGGTAGGACAACTAGACAGAAACTCAGCAAGGATACCATCAACCCGATCTGACATTTAGAAAACACTTCATCCAATAATAGCAGAATGCACATTTTAAAGTAACTATAATACCAAAAGAGACTGTTTTTATGCCACAAAACAGATCTCAGTAAACATAAAAAGATTCAAGTTAATACAAAGTAAATTATCTGACCACAGTGGAATTTAATTAGAAATCAGTAACAATATTTGTAAGCAAAATCAAATCCACACCTTCTAGCTCTGTGTCTGGCATGGCACATTGCACAACACATTGGGACTTGGGTTGGCCTTAGAATTTATCTTGTCCAAGGCCAGGCACGGTGGCTCACGCCTGTAATCCCAGCACTTTGGGAGGCCGAGGCGGGCGGATCACAAGGTCAGGAGTTCGAGACCAGCCTGGCCATTATGGTGAAACCCCATCTCTACTAAAAATACAAAAATTAGCTGGGCATGGTAGTGCATGACTGTAGTTCCAGCTACTCCTCAGGAGGCTGAGGTGGGAGAATCACTGGAACCCAGAAGGTAGAGGTTGCAGTGAGCCGAGATCGCGCCACTGCACTCCAGCCTGGATGACAGAGTGAGACTCCGGATCAAAAAAAAAAAAAAAAAAGTTTATCTTGTCCAGTCTCATTATTCAGCTGAGGAAACATAACTTCTTCAGGGTCTGTCAGGGCTCAATAAATATTGATTGATTAAACAGTGACACAACAGCCATGCTTTTTCTGGAATGGTTACCAGCACTAGAAAGCACGGACCTGAGCTCACCGCATCTGAAACCCTCCTGACGTTCCCGTGGGCCGCCTGGTTCCTCCCTCCTCTGGGCGCCCCAGCACTTTGCCTGTCTGTTTAACACACACGGTTCCACTGTAATGATCTGGTATTTACATTCTGTCCCCCCATGCCAGAGCTTCTTCCAGGGCAAGGGCCAAGTTTTATTCATTACAGCTGCTCAGACATTGCTGAGTGAATGGATGGGTAGATGTTATCTCTAAGGAAATTCTGCCTCCCAAGAGGACAGATTCCTCCAGCGGAATATACACTTGGAGGGTTATCCAAGGGGTAGAGTGTGGTCCCCAGGGGCGCTGCTGAGCTGAAGTGGGTCTTCAAAGCCTTTGGGATTTTCCGCTGCCCTTGCAAAGGGCGTTTTGTGCCTCCCGAGCTGCTTATACCTCTTGCTGTTGCATTTCCACTTTGAATGCCCCAGACCGCCTTCCTTCCTCCTCCTCATGCCCCACCCCCTGCTTTTCTTTCATTCTGAGATGGGCAGAATAAGAAAATCTGCTTTATTTGTTCCTGTTGTGATTTGATTCCAAGGGTTCTTATCGTGCATACATTTCTTTTCCATCTGATTTTATATCCATACTTAAATCATACTTGGGAAGTTACTTACTGGATTCCTCAGGCTCATAAGAAACTGAGATCCTTGATAAGCTTAATATATTCATATTAAAAATTAATAGGAAAGGTATATTGTTTCCAACTTTAAATTATGATTTGATGTAATTCATTTTATTTAACATATGACCACAATTCTAAAATTACTTAAAAACAGATGTGATGAGATTGAAATCGGTTCTGGAGACCTTTCCTTTATTACTGCATTAACTATATGCCTGTCATGTGGCAGACAATCTATGCTGCTATTTCTCATGTGACATTTGGAGTCAGAATGTGGGTGCAGCAGGCACCCTCCTTAGAGGCTTCAAATGCATGCTCTGTGAAAGATTATGTGCAGGCTCTTTTTAAATGCTACCATTTAAAAATTTTTAATGGAAAGAGATAAGCTTTTCCCAACACAAGCCTGCTCCGATTTTATATTTCCTTAATCTTTTATATACTGCTGCAGGAAATTAAACCAAAATTGTCCTCTCTGACATGCACATATGTGACAGATGGGAGGGGTAGGAGAAGGGAGACGCAGAGCTACTTGAAACAATTGCTCTGGTTTGTCAGAAATGTATTGTAACTTTTTGGGAGGTAGTAATGTGAGAGAAGCCCTCCTCATCTTCCCGCTGTGCTGTAGAGCTGTGCCTCGGGCCGCACAGGGCCTCTTCTTACATCGTAGAGGACTCTGCCCCAGCTCACTCATAGGCCCGGGTGATGTTCAAGACAAGGACCATATGTCCTCCATCACCAGGTCTGAATTGCAGCTTCCTGCTGAACCGGGTCTTGCTGTGCATCCACGCATACACCTGCACACAGTCACGAACGTATTTTGCACATTACTGAATCCTACTTCTTTCTTCTCTTTCTTTCCCTTTCTCATCTACATCTGCCCATCACTCATAGAAAAGTACAATGTTTACTTGTTAATCAAATCTATATTTAATTTTACTTTCTAGAAAAATGGTTTTTTTCCAGTCGCTTCAGATTAGTTCTCTGCCCCTACCTGTACCCATTTCTTCTGTTTCTAGCCACCCTGTGGACAAGATCCTCTAAACTGAGTATCTCAGACTCTACACACACATTCCTCAGGGTTGCCTTCTACCCGCCTTTGCTATCAGTGATGCATTCGCCATCAAGCAAGAGAACGCAGAACGTGGCCAGCAGCATCTTGACTAGGAAAGCACCTGTGTCACCTCAGAGTGTCTCAACAGCCATGTCCCAGAGACCCTCTGCTTCCTCTCCCTGGTCACTGTGGTCTTTTCGCAGGGGAGGCTGCACGATGCAGTCATGGAATAGGCACCCTGGGCTGAGTCCTGAGAGCTGAGGGGTCATCCTCAGTCTAACTCTCAGGCCAGGCGACCTTAGGAAGCACTTCCTTCCATAACATGAGGGTTATCGTGACTGGATGATCCTTCTGGAAGGAAGCAGGCTGAGAGATGCGGATGTGAAGCTAGGGGAAGGCCAGGGAGCTCCCCCTTCCTGGCTGTGGCTCTGCTTCCAGAATGGCTGAAGAACTGGAAGCAGCTACCCTACTGTATGATGGACAGGTCTGCCCCTCCCAAGAACAGGAATACACTGGATCAGTGGCAATTAACTTGGGCCCTTGAGGAGTTGGCGTTATTCTTAAAGCTGCAAAAGAGGACGAAGCAAACGTTACCACTGGAACTGGAAGGAAAGAGCCAGGAAGGAAGATTAGAGTCTGTCGTATGTTCAGAAATGTCCTGATGAATCTTACATTGTCGGAGTGATGATAAGATGGCTTTGTCATTTAGCCTCTGAGTCAGGTCAGAAAGAAGCACAGATCATTCTTCAGATGGGGAAGCTGGAGAATGTTACCAGGAGGGCAAAAAAGAGGTTGGTCTGGAAGTTCTGAGCACGCCAGGCCCTCGCCCAGCCTAGGGCCTCTGTGAGGGCAGGGAGGGAGGCAAGGCTCAGCCTTCTTCAGGATGGAGGGTTATGTCCCTCTCTGCAAAGATCTTTCTGGGCAGTGAGTCTGCTCCATTCATCTTCCTCTGCAGGCTCAAGCACATCTGGCTCTGTTGAGTAAAAGGGAAGAGAACATCTAAGAGTGCTTTCAAGTAAGAGAATTTCCCATGAAGGCGCTCGGATCTGAGAAAGCTTCTCTCTCTGCAATTGTGCTGCCATACAGGTCTGTGCCTCAGACCTTAAGATGTCCATAGCAGCGGAGGACCCAGGGCCGTGTGGAGAAAAGAGAATAAAACGTGAGGCATATGCTCCCTGAATGGCATCAGACATTTGTTTTTAATCTTCTGCCCAGAGGAATCTCATAGAGCTAGGCTGCTTGCAAGACAGGAGCTGCTCCCAAGTCCTCCCCTGCACTCTCGGACAGCTCCCTGCCTGGGATTTGCTGGCGGATGCTGTGTACCCACAGAGCAGACTTGCTCGCTTTAATAGGAAGTGAATCCTCACTGCCAGCATCTCAGCTTCAGCCACCTTCTGGGCTTTGCAGCTGAGGTGTCATGGGGTAAGGGGCCAGACGGCCAGCGCAGGGTCACAACTGCACTGTCTTCCAGGCTGAGAGGCCGGGGTCTGAGGTGCTGGCGCTCTCTCTCTCTTTCTCTCTCTCTCAGCAGCAAATCTAGGCCCCTCCTGTCTGCCTGTTTTCCTTCCAGCCTGAAGGGAACATTAAAGAGGTGAAGAAAGAGCCAGAAACAGAGGATGAAGTGCCTGTGGACCTGAAACACTTTGTTTCTGGAGCTTCAGCTTTCCTCCAGTGTGGAACTGAAGGTTTTGCTGCATGCATCATAGTAAAATGCAGGTGTCTCACTGCATGACCACCAAGGCCTGAAATCTCTGTGGTGTCAAGAATTCCACCCCTAGGAATTGCTCTTAAGAAAATATCCAAGAAAGGCAAAAAATATATTCTGGAAGATCTGCATCATATCACAATCAACATTTGGAAGTGATCTAAATTTCCAGGAGTAGCTTAGTAAATAACGGTCTTATAAACATGATGGAATTCATTATATACAACCATTAAAATGGTCATTTTGCTGGCTATAAATTAACATTGAATAATGAGTAGTTCCTGCTGTTGGTTGAGAGTTTGCTGAATCAGTTGTTTTCAACCCTGAGGGCCTGTTGGAATCTCCTGGGGCCTCGGCCTCATTCCCAGAGAGCAAGCTTCAGCTGTTCGTGTGTAGGGTCTGGGCCTGGGTGTCTCTCTTCAAGCTCCCTGGTTGACACTACTGTGCAGCTCAGGCTGAGGGCCTCAGTGCCACTTCCAGGAACTTTGGATGCATAAAAGCCACCAGAGGGTCATATCTTTATGAGTCTCCTGGGCATGTTTACATCAAATGCAGTGGTTCTGGTGTCCCTCCCTTCTCCCCAGGCCACCCCGTACCCCATTTGGGCAGTGCAGGATAATATTGCTTATCTCTAATTTATTACACAAATATTTTTGGGAGTATTCCGCTTGGTTGTTTTTCCATAACCATCCCAAAACTTAATGGAGTCAACAACAGCAGAATTACTACACAAATTCTGTGGGTCAGGAATTTGAACACAGCATAAGAATGGCTTTCTTCTTTTCTACAATGTTTGCTGTTTCATGTGGGAAGACAGGTCTGACAGTCTTCAGCTGGGTGCTGGAATCATCTGAAGGTTTATTGATGTACATGTCTGGTGCCTCGACTAGAATGACTTGAAAGACAAGCTCAGCTAAGACTGCCAGCCAGAGCGCCCATACTCAGCCTCTGTCTGCGTGGCTTGGGCTTCCTTACACCATGGAGTCTCTTGGTTCTAGGAGCAAACATACTGACTAGTAAACAACACAGAGGGTTTTTTGACCTAGTCTTGGAAGTCAGTCGCCTTACTTTCATTGTACTCTATTATTGAAGTAGTCATATGCCCACACAGATTTCAGAAATATTTTTGGAGATAGAGTTGACAAGATTTAGTAATGGACTAAATATGGGGAGTGAAGGAGAGGACTGTCAAAATACCAATGCTATAATGTCATATGATACGGGAAAAATTCAAGAATACATGTATATAATAATCACAGTGCATACAGATGAGAATTGAATGTAGCGTGCAATAAAGAAAAACTTGGAGGTGGTGGCAGCATGGTCTTTCATATGACTCAATCATTTTGGTAACTCTTCATACCTCTGTAACTATCCACCAAACCTGTGTACTGACAGTCTTTGAAGAATGTTGATTGTCACTGGGCCCCAGCGTGACTCATAAAGTGAGTCTGCTTTCCAAATATCACATTCAGAAATCATCCTTGTCACTTGACTTTCTAGTTGGGAGAACCACTGTGTTGTGAGCCTGTAAAGACTATTCACCTTGTCAACCTATGGAATTCACCAGGCCCCCAGCATCATGGGGAAAGATGGGGAATGGCCTGAGCCCACCTATTTTCGGGTCTAATCTCTCTTCTGTCGTTTCTCTTTAGGCTTTTGATATTATGAGAGTGACTCATGGCAGAGAACACAGCCTGATTGAAGATTTGATTCTGCTCTTAGAAGAATGTGACGCCAACATCAGAGCATCCTAAGGGAACCTGTCAGAGGGAAAGATGGCTTGTGTCTTTGTTGAATGCCTTATTGAGGTCACACACTTTGTATTTTGTTTGCTGTTTGAACCTCTCCTATTGAAAATTCTATTCTGTGTTTGGGTAGGCAAATAAAGGCAGGCATGGTTTCCAAACCACAAGAATGGATACTTGTAGAGAAGCATGATCATAATAAATTTAAAAAACATGGTTGAAGATGCTGTCTGCTAATTGTCGCATTTGCTTACTGGCAACTTTAATGTTTAAAATACCAACATTCAAGATAGAAAATCCTACTAAAGGCATGAAAAAATAAGTAATGACTTTCTCTTTGGATATATTAGATAAAAATCGCTATTTTCACATTTGCTTCCAGGCAAAAACTTAATGTCCATTTTGGCAAGAAGCAGAATTTTGAGATGTCATCTTTTGCTCTTTGTGATAAATGATGTTTGCATGTGTTATTTACTTCCAAGTGCATCTCCGACACAAGAAGCTTTATCCTGAATCCTAGGAAGAAGCCACTTTAGGTATTACTAGGAAAGGATAGGAAGTCTTAATGCCAAAACCAGCTTTTCAGCTGTCTCACAGCTCTTTGTGTCAAACTCTCTCATCAGCATTTTATAACTCTTTGTGTATGTTGTTTTTTCCTGGAAATCTGTTTCTGTGATTACCCAGATCTGTGGTTGAGCGTGTGAGTGTGGTGTGTGTAGTGTGAAGCTCCGTTGTCTTACAGTAAGCAAGGGTTTTCGCACCCCAGCTCAAATCAGCCTTGCTTGCTTTTTCGTCTTTATTTCCTAATTCTTCGGCCTTTTTTTCCCGCCTTTCTGCTTTAGACAAATACAGAAAACCTTTTCTTTTCCACTTCTAAACAAGTGAATTCTTTTATGGCTCAGTGATCGTGTGAGCAGTGCGGTCCCTCATGCTTAGATGAGACTCTGGTAGTAACGGAAGCCCTTGGATTCCTGGAGCTGAAAGGATGCTTAGAGAGCGTGCCATCACCCACATTTTATTTCACAGGCGAGGAGATAGGTGGGAGCAGAATCCAGAGCAGCAGGAGCCCTCCCCATCTTTCACAGAGGGAGCCGCGAGTCCTCTGACCAGGCACTGTTAGAATGGCACGTGGCTGTCTGATGGAGCCTGAAAGAACCAACCTTACTGTTGCCGTGAAGAAAGCTGATGACTTGAAACTGGAGTCCTGTTAGGCTGAACACCTGGTGACCACTTTGATGTTAAAAAAAAAAATACTATCCTGCATGCTGATGAGTTCTAAAGCCTTTTGTCAACCTTGCTTCTGCTTGAGCTACCATCCATTACATATCAAGGACATCTCTAAAGCACACAGTGTCTTTAACAACCACAATAGCATGACAAGGTAGGTATTTTGAAGCCCATTTTATAAAACTGTGGAAATGGAATCCTGGGTGCTCTGGAATCCCTCCTGATTTACCGAGTAGCCTTGAGAAAAGAGTTTAATTGCAGGCTTTTCAAGGAGCCATTTCTACACAGTTCAACAAATACATATTGAATGGTTACTGTGTTTTTAGGGAAAAGGGGATACAAAGACTGAATAAGACACACCCCCATCTTCAAAATGGACACTGTCTGGTGTTTGTATCTGTTAGCTTTTACCGTGTAACAAACTACCCCAAAACTTAGTGGCTCAAAGTAACCTTTTTTTTAAGTTATTTTAGGTCTGTAATTCAGCAATTTGAGATGTGCAGTTCTGGTTTGGCCTAGGTGTGCTAGTCTTGGTGGGCTCACTTGCTGTACGTAGTCGCTGGTAGATAGGTCAGCTGAGAAATGGAGGTGGATGAGCCATGTGGCACATCAGTTAGCTCAGCCTTGTTCACATGGCAGCAGAGTTCTGGGAACTGTCAGTAGGCAAGTCCCAGTGTACAAGTACGTTTTCAACTTGGCTTGTATCACATTTGCTAGTATCTCATGGACCACAGCCAATCTCAAGGCCACCCCAGAATCAAGGGATGGGTCCCAGCTCCTCATTAGGACAGGCTGCGGAGCACCACTGCAAGAGCATGGGTACCTGGAAGGGAAGAAGCTGTAGCCATCTATGCAGTCCATCATAGTTACCCTTGGTTTTTTTTGGTGTTATAGAACATTTAGTGAATTTTATGAATCTACAGACTTTCTTTCTAGAAAAATATACAAAGTTTTCCCTTGGTATCCATGGGGGATTGGCTCCATGACCTCCTGGGTACCAAAATTGATGGTGCTCAAGTCCCTAATAGAAAACAGCATTGTATTTGCATATAACCCATGTGCATCCTCCCATGTTCTTTAAATCATCTCTAGATTGTAATACCTAAAAAAATGTAAATGCCATGTGAATAGTTGCTATACTGTATTTAAGGAGTAATGAAAAAAGTTTGTACATGTTTAGTACAAATAGTTTTTTTATTAATATTTTCGATCCGATACTAGTTTAATCCACAGATATGGAACCTGCAGATACAGAGGACCAGCCGTATATACGAACAATTTGCTTTTAGGATCAAAGATTCTCAGACTTCCTGTGGTCTCTGGATTCCCTGGGCCCTTCATGAAATGAGAAACTCGCTACCTTTCAAAAACACTGGTGGGAATTGTATTGGTTCCTCATTTTAAATGCATTCGGTAAAAAGTCATGACAGAAGGTAGGATAGTAACTTACATGCCAGATGAGCAGAGTTCACTGAAAGAACCTTGTGTTTGCCAAATTTTCTGAATGAAATTTATCAGTCAATGATGATCCTGGATTAAGAGATTTGCCTTCACACCTCCTAGAGAAAGCATGATAGGCTTTTAAATCCCTCTCAGCCTGCTTCCGGTTTTCTAAGAGCAAGGGGCCCTGCCTGCACCAACTTTTAATGGAAAGCAAACACTTAAGCAAAGGTAAACATTTACCAAACAAGTTTACAGCAAAATAATTTTGGAGAAGTGGGAAAGGGATGGAGAACATAATTTAAAATTCGTGTCACCAGTGTCTGACGATTTATTGCCACCCCAGCCGCCAGGACTGCAATTTCATTAATCCACAGTCATTATAGCGGCAGGCTTTTTTCACATCAGTAACTTGATGCCATTAGTTGCTCCTCGGGGATGAGAACACATTTAAACTGAAATGAACACGCTGGGCATAATTTATAGACATGCCACATGAATGCCAAGAGCGCAGGGGAGGACGGCCGCCTAGGAAGCCTGCTCAGAATGGATGCTGAGGACATCCTTGCTCTAGGCAGGCAGGAGCGCTGGGCGGGCAGGGAGGCAGCCAGAGCTTGATGAAGCCAGACGGCCACGAACCACAGAGGCCCCTCAGTCAGTCTTGGCTGCAGGGTTGAAAGAGAAATTCCATACAGGGGGGCCCGCCCCTGAGTTAGGTCTTGAAAATGCTCTTCTGGCCCAGTTGGGAATTGATGTTCACTCACTCAAGAGTAGCCCACAGGGATCCCGCAGGGAGACGATTCTGGGATCGTCTGTGGAGCATCAGGTAATCCGCATGACAGGCGACCACTGGCAGAAGCATCAGGAAGCTACTGGAACTGTCTCTGTCCCTCAGGTATGTAAGAAACTGGTTGAGGAGAAGGACCAGAAACACCACCCTCCAACTGGGATACTCCCTTAACTTTTGGAGGTTTGTAAGCATTTGAAAGCTATTGGCTCAAGCTCAACATACTCAAAATCGATTGAAAACATGTTAAAAACCAGCTCTCTGCCTTTCATATTTAGCTCAGTGTTATCATGGTCCTTCCCTTCTTCATCCCAGAAACTCAGTCATTGATTCTCTCTTCTCCTTTATTGAGGGAAACAATTCTATCTATTCATCTCCTGAAGTGGTTTTCTCAATTTCAGCCTTGTTTCCCAGCCCCTTAGTGGGCCCCAGCACCTCATTGCTCAGTCACTGCAAAGACCTCCCCACTGATCTCATTTCTTTTAGTAAGGAATGATATTTAGAAACCCTCACCTGGTTACGCCTAACCTGGGCCTTTTTAAGATCATGAATCCACATTGATACCATCCATTTGTAAAGTCCTTTTAACTGACTGCACCATGTACTACACCATGGCCTGGGCTACACTGTGGCCTGACTACACCATGGCCTGGGCTACACCGTGGCCTTGACTACACTGTGGCCTGGGCTACACCATGGCCTTGACTACACCGTGGCCTTGACTACACCATGGCCTGGGCTACACCATGGCCAGACTACACTGTGGCCTGGGCTACACCGTGGCCTTGACTACACTGTGGCCTGGGCTACACCGTGGCCTTGACTACACCGTGGCCTTGACTACACCGTGGCCTGGGCTACAGCATGGCCTGGGCTACACCATGGCCTGACTACACCGTGGCCTGGGCTACACTGTGGCCTTGACTATACCGTGGCCCGGGCTACACCGTGGCCTTGACTACACCATGGCCCGAGCTACACCGTGGCCTTGACTACACCATGGCCCGGGCTACACTGTGGCCTTGACTACACCGTGGCCCGAGCTACACCGTGGCCTGACTATAGAGTAGTCCCCAGTGCAGTCAGTTTAAAACACTTTCCACAATTAAAATCTGACATCTGGGGTGGTTCCTCATCTTTCTCCTTCCATATTTGTGTTTCTCTTATACATAAAAATGGTTGTGAAATTATTACACGACAACCATGACCAACACAAACCTAAGTGAAATTGAAAATTCCTTTCTAGTGTTTTTTTCTTAGACAAAAAATTTTATAGTCAGAATACTATGTTTAAAAGTTACTTGAACTGTTATTTTCAGTATGATTACATATTCAATTTAATATCTAAGTTTGTTTCTATTTGAGTTCAATTTTAGGGTTATCCCATTATTAATATTGGCATCTCTCTCTCAATACAAAGGTATAATATATATTAATATGTTATATTTTGTTAAATAATGCCATAAAGAATAACCTTGGGCATCTATCTTTTCACATTGCTGGAAATGTATCTTCAGGATAATTTTCTGCAAGTAGAGTTGCTGAGTCCAAGGGTAAACACATGTTATTTTACAGGGTATTGTCAGATTCACCTCCAGAGGGTTGTGTGACATAGCCTGTTTCCTCTCAGCCTTGTCAATAGAGTGGGTTATCCAGCTTCTCAATATTTTGCTAAGCTAATAGGTAAGAAATGGCATCTCAGTGTAGTTTTTTGGTTTTGTTTTTTGAGACAGAGTCTTGCTCTGTTGCCCAGGCTGGAGTGCAGTGCTGTGATCTCAGCTCACTGCCACCTCCACCTCCTAGCCTCAAGCAATTCTGGTGCCTCAGCCTCCTGAGTAGCTGGAATTACAGGCATGTGGCACCACACCTGGCTAGATTTTTTTATCTGTGGGTTGAGGTTTTTTTTTTTTTTTTTGAAAGAAAGAAAAAGAGAGGAAAGAAAGAGTGAAAGAAAGAAAGAAAAAGAATGTATGAGAGAAAGAGGAAGAAAAAGAAGGAGAGAGAACAGGATTCTTGTTCTACTGCCCAGGCTAGAATGCAGTCTAAAAATGGGTATTAAAAACCTCTATTGTGCCAATAATTGTGTTTAACAATGGAGACAGGAAGGAATAAGAGATGAAAATAACAAACAAGCAGCCAACCAATATTTTATTTAAACCTGTGAAATGCTATGCAATTGCTGAGGAGTGATTTATTTCCAAT